>JAVLSZ010000015.1:1512500-1580000 GCA_032313775.1 Urocyon cinereoargenteus | reverse complement strand
ACCCTAACCCTAAACGTAACCCGAAACCTAACCCTAACCCTAACCCGAACCCGAACCCTAACAGGAACCCTAACCCTAATCCTAACCCGAACCCTAACCCTAAACCGAACCCTAACCCTAACCCGAACCCTAATCCTAACCCTAACCCGAACCCGAACCCTAACCCTAACCCTAACCCTAACCCTAACCCTAACCTGAACCCTAACCCGAACCCTAACCCTAACGCTAACGCGAACCCTAACCCTAACACGAACCCTAACCCTAACTCGAACACGAACCCTAACCCTAACCCTAACCCGAACCCGAACCCTAACCCTCACCCGAACGCGCACCCTAACCCGAACCCTAACCCTAACCCTAATCCGAACCCTAACTCTTACCCGAACCCTAACCGGAAACCTAAACCGAACCCTAACTCTAACCCTAACCCTAAACCTAACCCAAACCCTAACCCTAACCCTAAACCTAACCCTAACCCTAACCCGAGCCCTAACCCAAACCCTAACCCTAACCCGAACCCTAACCCTAACCCTAACCCGAACCCTAACCCAAACCCACTCCTAACCCTAACCCTAACCCTAACCCTAACCCTAACCCTAACCCGAACCCGAACCCTAACCCTAACCCCTAACCCTAACCCTAACCCTAACCCTAACCCGAACCCTAACCCTAACCCTAACCCCTAACACTAACACTAACCCTAACCCTAAACCGAACCCTAACCCTAACCCTAACCCTAACCCTAACCCTAACGCTAACCCTAACCCGAACCCGAAACCGAACCCTAACCCTAACCCTAACCCGAACCCTAAACCTAACCCGAACCCTAACCCGAACCCGAACCCTAACCCTAACCCGAACCCTAACCCTAACCCTAACCGGAAGCCTAACCCTAACACTAACCCCGAACCCGAACCCTAACCCTAAACCTAACCCTAACCCAAACCCTAAACCGAACCCTAACCCGAACCCCAAACCTAACCCAAATCTGAACCAGACAGTAACCTATCCCTAAACCGAACCCGAACCCTAAACCCTTAACCGAATCCTAACCCTAAATCGAACCCTAACCCGAACCCTAACCCTAACCATAACCCCGAACCCGAACCCTAAACCTAACCCTAACCCTAAACCGAACCCTAACCCGAACCCTCCCTGAAACACAACGCTACCCCTAACCCGAACCCGAACCCTAAACCTAAACCTAACCCGAAACCTAACCCTAAACCGAACCCTAAACCTAACCCTAACCCTAACCCGAACCCGAACCCTAACCCTAACCCGACCCCTAACCCGAACCCTAACACGAACCCTAACCCTAACCCTAACCCTAATCCTAACCCGAACCCTAATCCTAACCCTTACCCTAACCCTAAACCTACCCGAACCCTAACCCTTCCCCGAACCCTAACCCTAACCCTAACCCTAACCGAAACCTAAACCTAACCCGAACCCTAACCCTAAACCTATCCCGAAACCTAACCCTAACCCTAACCCGAATCCTAACCATAACCCGAACCCTAACCCTAACCCTAAACCTAACCCTAACCCTAACCCTAACCGTAACCGTAACCCTAACCCTAACCCGAACCCTAACACTAACACTTACCCGAAACCTAACCCGAAACCTAACCCTAACCCTAACCTGAACAGTAACCCCTAACCCTAACCCGAACCCGAAACCTAACCCGAACCCGAACACTAACCCTAACCCGAACCTGAACCCTAACCCTAAACCGAACCCGAACCCGAACCCTAACCCTAACCCTAACCCGAACACTAACCCTAACCCTAAACTTAACCCGAAACCGAACCCTAACTGTAACCCTTACCCTAACCCTAACCCGAACCCTAAACCTAACCCGAACCCTAACCCTAACCCTAACCCTAACCCGAACCCTAACCCGAACCCTAACCCGAACCCTAACCCTAACCCTAATCCGAACCCTAACCCTAACCGTAACCCAAAACCTAACCCTAACCCTAAACCGAACCCTAACCCTAACCCGAACCCGAACCCTAACCCTAACCCGACACTAACCCTAACCCTAACCCTAAACCGAACACTAACCCTAACCCTAACCCGAACCCTAACCCTAACCCTAACCCGAACCCTAACACTAACCCTAACCCGAACACTAACACGAACCCTAACCCTAACCATAACCCTAACCCTAACCCGAACCCTAACCCTAACCCGAACCCTAACCCGAACCCAACCCTAACCCGAACCCTAACCCTAACCCGAACCCTAACCCTAACCCTAACCCTAACCCCTACCCGAAACCTAATCCTAACCCGAATCCTAACCCTAAACCTAACCCGAATCCTAACCCGAACCCTAAACCTAAACCTAACCCTAACCCTAACCCTAACCTGAACCCTAACCCTAACCCTAACCCGAACCCGAACCCTAACTGGAACCCTAACCCTAATCCTAACCCGAACCCTAAACCTAATCCGAACCCTAACCCTAACCCTAAACCTAACCCTAACCAGAAACCTAACCCGAACCCTAACCCGAACCCTAACCCGAACCCTAACCCGAAACCTAACCCTAACCCTAACCCGAACCCTAACCCGAACCCTAACCCTAACCCTAACCCGAACCCTAACCCTAACCCTATCCCTAACCCGAACCCTAACCCTAACCCTAACCCTAACCCGAAACCGAAACCTAACCTAACCCTAACCCGAACCCTAACCCCTAACCCTAACCCGAACCCGAGCTCTAACCCGAACCCGACCCCTAACCCTAACCCGAACCCGAACCCTAACCCTAACCCGAACCCGAACGCGAATCCTAACCGAACCCTAACCCTAACCCTAACCCTAACCCGAACCCTAACACTAACCCTAACACTAACCCGAACCCGAACCCTAACTCTAACCCGAACCCTGATCCGAAACCTAACCCGAAACCTAACTCTATACCTAACCCTAACCCTAACCCTAACCCTAACCCTAAACCGAACCCTAACCCGAACCCTAACCCGAACCCTAACCCTAACCCTAACCTGAACCCTAACCCGAACCCTAACCCTAACCCTAACACGAACCCTAACCCTAACCCTAACCCGAACCCTAAACCGAACCCTAACCATAACCCTAACCGGAACCCTAACCCTAACCCTAAACCGAACCCTAACCCTAAACCGAACGCGAACCCTAACCCGAACCCTAACCCTAACCCTAATCCGAACCCTAACCCTAACCCTAACCCTAACGCTAACCCGAACCAGAACCATAACCCTAAACCTAACCCGAAACCTAACCCTAACCCTAACGCTAACCCGAACCCTAACCCTAACCCTAACCCTAACCCGAACCTTAACCCGAACCCTAACCCTAACCCTAACCCGAACTCTAACACTAACCCTAACCCTAACCCGAACACTAACCCTAAACCGAACCGTAACCCTAACCCTTACCCTAACCCTAACCCGAACCCTAACCCTAACCCTAACCTAAACCTAATCCGAACCCTAACCTTAACCCTAACCCTAACCCTAACACTAACCCCTAACCCTACCACGAACCCTAACCCTAACCCTAACCCTAACCCTAACCCGAACCCTAACCCCTAACCCTAACCCGAACGAGAACCCTAAACCTGACCCTAACCCTAACCCTAACCTGAACCCGAAACCTAACCCGAACCCTAACCCTAAACCTAACGCGAACCCTAACCCTAACATGAACCCTAACCCTAAACCGAACCCGAACCCTAACCCTAACCCTAACCCGAACCCGAACCCTAACCCTAACCCGAACCCGAACCCTAACCCTAACCCTAACGCGAACCCTAACCCTAACACGAACCCTAAACCTAACCCGAACTCAAACCCTAACCCTAACCCAAAACCGAACCCGAACCCGAACCCTAACCCTAACCCGAACCCGAACCCTAACCCTAACCCTAACGCGAACCCTAACCCTAACACGAACCCTAAACCTAACCCGAACTCGAACCCTAACCCTAACCCAAAACCGAACCCGAACCCTAACCCCTAACCCGAACACTAACCCTAACTCGAAACCTAACCCTAACCTGAATCCTAACCCTAACCCTAACCCTAACCCGAACCCTAACTCTAACCTAACCCTAACCCTAACCCGAAACGTATCCCTAACCCTAACCCTAAACCTAACCCTAAACCGAACCCTAACCCTAACCCTAATCCGAACCCTAACTCTAACCCTAACCCTAAACCGAAACCTAACCCTAACCCTAACCCTAAACCTAACCCTAACCCTAACCCGAACTCTAACCCTAACCCGAACTCTAACCCGAACCCTAACCCGAACCCTAACCCGAACCCTAACCCTAACCACTAACCCTAACCCTAACCCTAACCCTAACCCGAAACCTAACCCTAACCCTAACCCCTAACACTAACCCTAACCCTAACCCTAAACCGAACCCTAAACCTAACCCTAAACCTAACCCTAACCCGAACCCTAACCCGAACCCTACCCCTAACCCTAATCCGAACCCTAAACCTAACCCTAACGCTAACCCTAACCCGAAACTGAACCCTAACCCTAAACCTAACCCGAACCCGAACCCTAACCCTAACCCGAACCCTAACCCTATCCCGAACCCTAAACCTAACCCGAAGCCTAACCCTAACACTAACCCGAACCCTAACCCTAACCGTAACCCTAACCCGAACCCTAAACCTAAAGCTAATCCGAAACCTAACCCTAACCATAACCCGAAACCTAACCCTATCCCGAACCCTAAACCTAACCCGAACCCGAACACAAACCCTAACCCTAACCCGAACCCTAACCCTAACCCGAACCCGAACCCTAACCCTAACCCCAACCCTAACCCTAACCCTAAACCGAACCCTAAACCTAACCCTAACCCGAACCCTAACCCTAACCCGAATCCTAATCCTAACCCGAACCCGAACACGAACCCAAAACCTAACCCTAACCCGAACCCTAACCCTAACCCTAACCCTAACCCTAACCCCTAACCCTAACCCTATCCCTAACCCTAACCCGAACCCTAACACTAACCCTAACCCAACCCTAACCCTAACCCTAACCCTAACCCGAAACCTAAACCTAACGAGAATCCTAACCCTAAACCTAACCCGAATCCTAACCCGAACCCTAACCCTAACCCTAACCCTAACCCGAAACCTAACCCTAACCCTAACCCGAACCCGAACCCTAACCGAAACCCTAACCCTAATCCTAACCCGAAACCTAACCCTAACCCGAACCCTAACCCTAAACCGAACCCTAACCGTAACCCTAACCCGAACCCGAACCCGAACCCTAACCCTAAACCTAACCCTAACCCTAACCCTAACCCGAACCCTAAATCTAACCCGAAACCTAAACCAAACCCTAACCCGAACCCTAACTCTATCCCTAACCCTAACCCTAAACCGAACCCTAACCCTAACCCTAACACTAACCCGAACCCTAACCCTAACCCTAACCGGAACCCTAACCCTAACTCTAACCCGAACCCGAACCCTAACCCCTTAACCGAATCCTAACCCTAACCCGAACCCTAACCCGAACCCTAACCCGAACCATAACCCCGAACCCGAACCCTAAACCTAACCCTAACACTAACCCGAACCCTAACCCGAACCCTACCTGAACCACAACCCTAACCCTAACCCGAACCCTAACCCGAACACTAACCCGAACCCTAACACTAACCCTAACCCGAACCCTAACCCGAACCCTAAACCTAACCCTAACCCGAACCCTAACCCTAACCGTAACCCGAAACATAACCCTAAAGCAAACCCGAACCCGAACCCGAACCCTAACACTAACCCTAACCCGAAACCTAACACTAACCCTAACCCTAAACCTAACCCTAACCCTAACCCTAACTCTAACCCTAACCCGACCCCGAACCCTCAAACTAAAACCTAACCCGAACCCTAACCCAAACCCGAAACCTAACCCTAACCCGAACCCTAAACCTAACCCTAACCCTAATCCGAACCCGAACCTTAAACCGAACCCTAAACCTACCGCGAACCCGAACCCGAACCCCAACCCTAACCCCAACCGTAACCGTAACCCTAACCCGAACCCTAAACCTAAAGCTAACCCGAAACCTAAACCTAACCCTAACCCTAAACCGAACCCTAAACCTTACCCAAACCCTAACCCTAAACCTAACCCCAACCCTAACCCTAACCCTAACCCGAACCCTAAACCTAACCCTAACCCGAACCCTAACCCTAACTCGAACCCTAACCCTAAACCTAACCCGAATCCTAACACTAACCCGAACCCGAACACGAACCCTAACCCTAACACTAACCGGAACCCTAACCCAAACCCTAACCCTAACCCTAACCCGAACCCTATCCCTAACCCTAACCCGAACCCTAACCCGAACCTAACCCTAACCCGAAACCTAAACCTAACCCGAATCCTAACCCTAAACCTAACCCGAATCCTAACACGAACCCTAACCCTAACCCTAACCCTAACCCTAACCCTAACCCTAACCCGAACCCTAACCCTAAACCTAACCCGAACCCGAACCCTAACCGGAACCCTAACCCAAATCCTAACCCGAACCCTAACCATAACCCGAACACTAACCCTAACCCTAACCCGAACCCGAACCCGAACCCGAACACTAACTCTAACACGAACCCAAAACCGAACCCGAACCCCAACCCTAACTCTATCCCTAAACCTAACCCTAAACCGAACCCTAACCCTAACCCTAAACCTAACCCGAATCCTAACCCTAAACCTAACCCGAATCCTAAACCGAACCCTAACCCTAACCCTAACCCCAACCCGAACCCTAAACCCCTACCCTAAACCTAAACCGAACCCTAACCCGAACCCTACCGAACCACAACCCTAAACCTAACCCGAACCAGAACACTAATCCTAACCCTAACCCGAAACCTAACCCTAACCCGAACCCTAACCCTAACCCTAACCCTAACTCTAACCCGAACCCTAACGCTAACCCTAACCCGAACCCTAAAAGTAACCCGAACCCTAACCCTAACCCGAACCCTAACCCTAACCCGAACCTGAACCCTAACCCTAACCCGAAACCTAACCCGAACCCAACCCTAACCCGAACCCTAACCTTAAACCGAACCTTAACCCTAACCCTAACCCTAACCGAAACCTAAACCTAACCAGAACCCTAACCCTAAACCTAACCCGAACCCTCACCCTAACCCTAACCCGAACCCTAATCGTAACCCGAACCCTAACCATAACCCTAACCCTAACCGTAACACTAACCCTAACCCGAACCCTAACCCTAACCCTAACCCGAAACCTAACCCGAAACCTAACCCTAATCCTAACCTGAACACTAACCCCTAACACTAACCCGAACCCGAACCCTAACCCGAGCCCGAACCGTAACCCTAACCCGAACCCGAACCCTAACCCTAAACCCGAACCCGAACCCGAACCCTAACCCTAACCCTAACCCGAAACCTAACCCTAACCCTAACCTTAACTCGAACCCGAACTCTAACTCTAACCCTAACCCTAACCCTAACCCGAACCCTAACAATAACCCGAACCCTAACCCGAACCCTAACACTAACCCTAAACCTAACCCTAAACCGAACCCTAAACCTAACCCGAACCCTAACCCTAACCCTAACCCTAACCCGAACCCTAACCCGAACCCTAACCCTAACCCTAACCCTAACCCTAAACCGAACCCTAAACCTAACCCGAACCCTAACCCTAACCCTAACCCTAACCCGAACCCTAACCCGAACCCTAACCCTAACCCTTCCCCGAACCCTAACCCGAACCCTAACCCTAACCCTAACCCGAACCCTAACCCTAACCGTAACCCGAAAGTTAACCCTAACCCGAAATCGAACCCTAACCCTAACCCGAACCCGAACACGAACCCTAACCCTAACCCTAACCCGAACCCTAACACTAACCCTAACCCTAACCCTAATCCTAACCCGAAACCTAACTCTAAACCTAACCCGAAACCGAACCCGAACCGTAACCCTAACCATAACCCTAACCCTACCCTAACCCCAACCCTAACCCTAACGCTAACCATAACTCGAACCCTAACCCTAACCCTAACCCGAACCCGAACCCTCACCCTAACCCCTAACCCGAAACCTAACCCTAACCCGAATCCTAACCCTAACCCGAAACCGAACCCTAACCCTAACCCTAACCCGAACCCGAACCCTAACCCTAACCCGACCCTAACCATAACCCTAACCCTAACCCGAACCCTAACCCTAACCCGAACCCGACCCCTAACCCGAAACCTAACCCGTCCCTAACCCTAACCTTAACCCTAACCCGAACCCTAAACCTAACCCTAACCCGACCCATAACCCGAACCCTAACCCTAAACCGAACACGAACCCTAACCCGAAGCCTAACCCTAACCCTCATCCGAACCCTAACCCTAACCCTAACCCTAACCCTAACCCGAACCCTAACACTAACCCGAACCCTAACCCTAACCCGAACCCTAAACCTAACCCGAACCCTAACCCTAACCCAATCCCGAACCCGAACCATAACCCTAACCCTAACCCGAACCCAAACTCTAACCCTAACCCTAACCCGAAACCTAACCCTAACCCTAACCCGAAACCTAACACTAACCCTAACCCGAACCCTAACCCTAACCCTAACCCGAACCCTAACCCTAACCCGAACGCGAACCCTAAACCTAACCCGACCCTAACCCTAAACCTAACCCTAACCCGAACCCTAACCCTAACCCTAACCCGACCCCTAACCCGAACCCTAACACGAACCCTAACCCTAACCCTAACCCTAACCCGAACCCTAACCCTAACCCTAACCCGAACCCCAACCCCAACCCGAACCCTAACCCTAACCCTAACCCGAACCCTAACCCTAACCCTAACCCGAACCCTAACCCTAACCCGAAACCTAACCCGAACCCAACCCTAACCCGAACCCTAACCCTAAACCGAACCCTCACCCTAACCCTAACCCTAACCCGAAACCTAAACCTAACCCGAATCCTAACCCTAAACCTAACCAGAAACCTATCCCGAAACCTAACCCTAACCCTAACCCTAACCCTAACCCTAACCTGAACCCTAACCCTAACCCTAACCCGAACCCGAACCCTAACCAGAACCTTAACCCTAATCCTAACCCGAACCCTAACCCTAACCCAAACCCGAACCCTAAACCTAACCCTAAACCTAACCCTAACCAGAATCCTAACCCGAACCCTAACCCGAACCCTAACCCGAACCCTAACCCTAACCCTAACCCGAACCCTAACCCGAACCCTAACCCTAACCATAACCCTAACCCTAAACCTAACCCCAACCCTAACCCTAACCCTAACCCTAACCCTAACTCGAACCCTAACCCTAACCCTAACCCTAACCCGAACCCGTACCCTCACCCTAACCCCTAATCCGAACCCTAACCCTAACCCGAAACCTAACCCTAACCCGAAACCGAACCCTAACCCTAACCCTAACACGAACCCGAACCCTAACCCTAACCCGACCCTAACCCTAACCCTAACCCTAACCCGAACCCTAACCCTAACCCTAACCCGACACCTAACCCAACCCTAACCCGTCCCTAACCCTAACCCTAACCCTAACCCGAACCCTAACCCTAACCCTAACCCGACCCCTAAACCGAACCCTAACCCTAACCCGAACCCGAACCCTAACCCGAACCCTACCCCTAACCCTCATCCGAACCCTAACCCTACCCTATTCCGAACCCTAACCCTAACCCTAACCCGAACCCTAACCCCAACCCGAACCCTAACCCTAACCCTAACACGTACCCTAACCCTAACCCGAACCCGAACCCTAACGCTAACCCGAAACCTAACCCGAACCCAACCCTAAATCGAACCCTAACCCTAACCCGAACCCTCACCCTAACCCTAACCCTAACCCGAAACCTAAACCTAACCCGAATCCTAACCCGAAACCTAACCCTAAACCTAAACCGAACCCTAAACCTAACCCTAACCCTAACCCGAAACCTAACCCTAACCCTAACCCGAAACCTAACACTAACCCTAACCCGAACCCTAACCCTAACTCGAAACCTAACCCTAACCCGAACCCGAACCCTAACCCTAACCCGACCCTAACCCTAACCCTAACCCGAACCCTAACCCTACCCCTAACCCGACCTCTAACCCGAACCCTAACACGAACCCTAACCGTAACCCTAACCCTAAACCGAACCCTAACCCTAACCCTAACCCGAACCCTAACCCCAACCCGAACCCTAACCCTAACCCTAACCCGAACCCTAACCCTAACCCTAACCCTTACCCGAAACCTAAACCTAACCCGAATCCTAACCCTTAACCTAACCCGAATCCTAACCCGAACCCTAACCCTAACCCTAACCCTAACCCTAACCCTAACCTGAACCCTAACCCTAAACCTAACCCGAACCCGAACCCTAACCGGAACCCTAACCCTAATCCTAACCCGAACCCTAACTCTAACCCGAACCCGAAACCTAACCCTAACCCTAAACCTAACCCTAACCAGAAACCTAACCAGAACCCTAACCCGAACCCTAACCCGAACCCTAACCCGAACCCTAACCCTAACCCTAACCCGAACCCTAACCCGAACCCTACACTTAACCCTAACCCGAACCCTAACCCTAACCCTAACCCTAACCCTAACCCTAACCCGTACCCTAACCCTAACACTAACCCTAACCCTAACCGAAACCCTAACCTAACCCTAACCCGAACCATAAACCCTAACCCTAACCAGAACCAGAGCTGTAACCCGAACCCGAACCCAAACCCTAAGCCTAACCCGAACCCTAACCCTAACCCTAACCCTAACCCTAACCCGAACCCGAACCCTAACTCTAACCCGAAACCTAAACCGAAACCTAACACGAACCCTAACTCTAACCCTAACCCTAACCCTAACCCGAAACCTAACCCTAAACCTAACCCTAACCCTAACCCGAACCCTAACCCTAACCCTAACTGGAACCCTAACCCTAACCCTAACCCGAACCCGAACCCTAACCCCTTAACCGAATCCTAAACCTAACCCGAACCCTAACCCTAACCCTAACCCCGAACCCGAACCCTAACCCTAACCCTAACCATAACCCGAACCCTAACCCGAAACCTAACTGAACCCCAACCGTAACCCTAACCCGAACCCGAACACTAACCCTAAACCGAAACCTAACCCTAACCCGAACCCTAACCCTAACCCTAACCCTAACCCGAACCCGAACCCTAACCCTAACCAGACCCCTAACCCGAACCCTAACACGAACCCTAAACCTAACCCTAACCCTAACTCTAACCCGAACCCTAACCCTAACCCTAACACGAACCCTAACCCGAACCCTAACCCTAACCCGAAACCTATCCGAACCCAACCCACCCGAACCCTAACCCTAACCCTAACCCTAACCCTAAACCGAAACCTAAACCTAACCCGAAACCTAACCATAAACCTAACCCGAACCCTAAACCTAAACCTAACCCGAACCCTAACCGTAACCCGAACCATAACCCTAACTCTAACACTAACCCCAAACCTAACCCGAAACCTAACCCTAACCCGAATCCTAACCCAAACCCTAACCCTAACCCTAACCTGAACACTAACCCCTAACCCTAACACGAACCCGAACCCTAACCCGAACCCGAACCCTAACCTAACCCGAACCCGAACCCTAACCCAAACCCGAACCCGAACACGAACCCTAACCCGAACCCTAACCCTAACCCTAACCCTAACCCTAACCCTAACCCGAACCCTAACTCTAACCCTAAACCTAACCCTAACCCGAACCCTATCCCTAACCCGAACTCTAACCGGAACCCTAACCTGAATCCTAACCCTAACCCTAACCCTAACCCTAACCCTAACCCGAACCCTAAACCTAACCCGAACCCTAACCGTAACCCTAACCCTAACGCGAACCCTAACCCTAACACGAACACTAAACCTAACCCGAACTCGAACCCTAACCCTAACCCTAAACCGAACCCGAACCCGAACCATAACCCTAACCTGAAACCTAACCCTAACCCTAACGATAACCCTAACCTGAAACCTAACCCTAACCCTAACCCTAACCTTAACCCGAACCCTAACCCTAACCCTAACCCTAACCCGAACCCTAACCCGAACCCTAACCCTAACCCTAACCCTAACCCTAACCCTAAACCGAACCCGAAACCTAACCCTAACCCGAACCCTAACCCGAACCCTAACCATAACCCTAACCTGAAACCTAACCCTAAACCTAACCCTAACCTTAACCCGAACCCTAACCCTAACCCTAACGCTAACCCGAACCCGAACCCTCACCCTAACCCCTAACCCGAACCCTAACCCTAACCCGAAACCTAACCCTAAACTGAACCCTAACCCTAACCCTAACCCTAACCCGAACCCGAACCCTAACCCGAACCCTAACCCTAACCCTAATCCGAACCCTAAATCTAATCCGAAACCTAACCCGAACCCTAAACCGAACCCTAACTCTAACCCTAACCCTAACCCTAACCCGAACCCTAACCCTAACCCTAACCCTAAACCTAACACTAACCCTAACCCTAACCCTAAACCTAACCCTAAACCGAACCCTAAACCTAACCCGAACCCTAACCCTAACCCTAACCCGAACCCGAACCCTAAACCGAACCCTAACCCTAACCCTAACCCTAACCCTAAACCGAACCCTAAACCTAACCCGAACCCTAACCCTAAACCTAACACTAACCCGAACCCTAACCCGAACCCTAACCCTAACCCTTCCCCGAACCCTAACCCGAACCCTAACCCTAACCCTAACCCGAACCCTAACCCTAACCGTAACCCGAAACCTAACCCTAACCCGAAACCGAACCCTAACCCTAACCCGAACCCGAACACGAACCCTAACCCTAACCCTAACCCGAACCCTAACACTAACCCTAACCCTAACCCTAACCCTAACCCGAAACCTAACTCTAACCCTAACCCGAACCCGAACCCGAACCGTAACCCTATCCTTAACCCTAACCCTACCCTAACCCGAACCCTAACCCTAACCCTAACCCTAACCCTAACTCGAACCCTAACCCTAACCCTAACCCTAACCCGAACCCGAAACCTCACCCTAACCCCTAACCCGAACCCTAACCCTAACCAGAACCCTAAACCTAACCCGAAACCGAACCCTAACCCTAACCCTAACCCGAACCCGAACCCTAACCCTAACCCGACCCTAACCATAACCCTAACCCTAACCCGAATCCTAACCCTAACCCGAACCCGACCCCTAACCCGAAACCTAACCCGTCCCTAACCCTAACCCTAACCCTAACCCGAACCCTAAACCTAACCCTAACCCGACCCATAAACCAAGCCCTAACCCTAAACCGAACCCGAACCCTAACCCGAACCCTACCCCTAACCCTCATCCGAACCCTAACCCTAACCCTAACCCTAACCCTAACCCGAACCCTAACACTAACCCGAACCCTAACCCTAACCCGAACCCTAAACCTAACCCGAACCCTAACCCTAACCCAATCCCGAACCCGAACCCTAACCCTAACCCTAACCCGAACCCTAACCCTAACCCTAACCCTAACCCGAAACCTAACCCTAACCCTAACCCGAAACCTAACACTAACCCTAACCCGAACCCTAACCCTAACCCTAACCCGAACCCTAACCCTAACCCGAACCCGAACCCTAAACCTAACCCGACCCTAACCCTAACCCTAACCCGAACCCTAAACCTAACCCTAACCCGACCCCTAACCCGACCCCTAACACGAACCCTAACCCTAACCCTAACCCTAACCCGAACCCGAACCCTAACCCTAACCCTAACCCGAACCCCAAACCCAACCCGAACCCTAACCCTAACCCTAACCCGAACCCTAACCCTAACCCTAACCCGAACCCTAACGCTAACCCGAAACCTAACACGAACCCAACCCTAACCCGAACCCTAACCCTAAACCGAACCCTCACCCTAACCCTAACCCTAACCCTAAACCTAAACCTAACCCGAATCCTAACCCTAAACCTAACCCGAATCCTATCCCGAACCCTAACCCTAACCCTAACCCTAACCCTAACCCTAACCTGAACCCTAACCCTAACCCTAACCCGAACCCTAACCCTAACCCGAACCCGAACCCTAACCCTAACCCTAAACCTAACCCTAACCAGAATCCTAACCCGAACCCTAACCCGAACCCTAACCCGAACCCTAACCCTAACCCTAACCCGAACCCTAACCCGAACCCTAACCCTAACCCTAACCCTAACCCTAAACCTAACCCCAACCCTAACCCTAACCCTAACCCTAACCCTAACCCTAACTCGAACCCTAACCCTAAACCTAACCCTAACCCAAACCCGAACCCTCACCCTAACCCCTAATCCGAACCCTAACCCTAACCCGAAACCTAACCCTAACTCGAAACCGAACCCTAACCCTAACCCTAAACCGAACCCGAACCCTAACCCTAACCCGACCCTAACCCTAACCCTAACCCTAACCCGAACCCTAACCCTAACCCTAAACCGACACCTAACCCAACCCTAACCCGTCCCTAAACCTAACCCTAACCCTAACCCGAAACCTAACCCTAACCATAACCCGAACCCTAACCCGAACCCTAACCCTAACCCGAACCCGAACCCTAACCCGAACCCTACCCCTAACCCTCATCCGAATCCTAACGCTAACCCTAACCCTAACCCTAACCCTAACCCGAACCCGAAACCTAACACTAACCCTAACCCTAACCCGAACCCTAACACGAACCCTAACCCTAACCCTAACCCTACCCTATTCCGAACCCTAACCCTAACCCTAACCCGAACCCTAACCCCAACCCGGACCCTAACCCTAACCCTAACCCGAACCCTAACCCTAACCCGAACCCGAACCCTAACCCTAACCCGAAACCTAACCCGAACCAAACCCTAAATCGAACCCTAACCCTAACCCGAACCCTCACGCTAATCCTAACCCTAACCCGAAACCTAAACCTAACCCGAATCCTAACCCGAAACCTAACCCTAAACCTAACCCGAACCCTAAACCTAACCGTAACCCTAACCCGAAACCTAACCCTAACCCTAACCCGAAACTTAACACTAACCCTAACCTGAACCCTAACCCTAACTCGAAACCTAACCCTAACCCGAACCCGAACCCTAACCCTAACCCGACCCTAACCCTAACCCTAACCCGAACCCTAACCCTAACCCTAACCCGACCCCTAACCCGAACCCTAACACGAACCCAAACCCTAACCCTAACCCTAACCCGAACCCTAACCCTAACCCTAACCCGAACCCTAACCCCAACCCGAACCCTAACCCTAACCCTAACCCGAACCCTAACCCTAACCCGAACCCGAACCCTAACCCTAACCCGAAACCTAACCCGAACCCAACCCAAACCCGAACCCTAACCCTAACCCAAACCCTAACTCTAACCTTAACCCTAACCCTTACCCGAAACCTAAACCTAACCCGAATCCTAACCCTTAACCTAACCCGAATCCTAACCCGAACCCTAACCCTAACCCTAACCCTAACCCTAACCCTAACCCTAACCCGAACCCGAAACCTAACCCCTTAACCGAATCCTAACCCTAACCCGAACCCTAACCCTAACCCTAACCCCGAACCCGAACCCTAACCCTACCCCTAACCATAACCCGAACCCTAACCCGAAACCTAACTGAACCCCAACCGTAACTCTAACCCGAACCCGAACACTAACCCTAAACCGAACCCTAACCCTAACCCGAACCCTAACCCTAACCCTAACCCTAACCCTAACCCGAACCCTAACACTAACCCGAACCCTAACCCTAACCCGAACCCTAAACCTAACCCGAACCCTAACCCTAACCCAATCCCGAACCCGAACCCTAACCCTAACCCTAACCCGAACCCTAACCCTAAACCTAACCCTAACCCGAAACCTAACCCTAACCCTAACCCGAAACCTAACACTAACCCTAACCCGAACCCTAACCCTAACCCTAACCCGAACCCTAACCCTAACCCGAACCCGAACCCTAAACCTAACCCGACCCTAACCCTAACCCTAACCCTAACCCGAACACTAAACCTAACCCTAACCCGACCCCTAACCCGACCCCTAACACGAACCCTAACCCTAAACCTAACCCTAACCCGAACCCGAACCCTAACCCTAACCCTAACCCGAACCCCAACCCCAACCCGAACCCTAACCCTAACCCTAACCCGAACCCTAACCCTAACCCTAACCCGAACCCTAACGCTAACCCGAAACCTAACACGAACCCAACCCTAACCCGAACCCTAACCCTAAACCGAACTCTCACCCTAACCCTAACCCTAACCCTAACCCTAACCCTAACCCTAACTCGAACCCTAACCCTAAACCTAACCCTAACCCAAACCCGAACCCTCACCCTAACCCCTAATCCGAACCCTAACCCTAACCCGAAACCTAACCCTAACTCGAAACCGAACCCTAACCCTAACCCTAAACCGAACCCGAACCCTAACCCTAACCCGACCCTAACCCTAACCCTAACCCTAACCCGAACCCTAACCCTAACCCTAAACCGACACCTAACCCAACCCTAACCCGTCCCTAAACCTAACCCTAACCCTAACCCGAAACCTAACCCTAACCATAACCCGAACCCTAACCCGAACCCTAACCCTAACCCGAACCCGAACCCTAACCCGAACCCTACCCCTAACCCTCATCCGAATCCTAACGCTAACCCTAACCCTAACCCTAACCCTAACCCGAACCCGAAACCTAACACTAACCCTAACCCTAACCCGAACCCTAACACGAACCCTAACCCTAACCCTAACCCTACCCTATTCCGAACCCTAACCCTAACCCTAACCCGAACCCTAACCCCAACCCGGACCCTAACCCTAACCCTAACCCGAACCCTAACCCTAACCCGAACCCGAACCCTAACCCTAACCCGAAACCTAACCCGAACCAAACCCTAAATCGAACCCTAACCCTAACCCGAACCCTCACGCTAATCCTAACCCTAACCCGAAACCTAAACCTAACCCGAATCCTAACCCGAAACCTAACCCTAAACCTAACCCGAACCCTAAACCTAACCGTAACCCTAACCCGAAACCTAACCCTAACCCTAACCCGAAACTTAACACTAACCCTAACCTGAACCCTAACCCTAACTCGAAACCTAACCCTAACCCGAACCCGAACCCTAACCCTAACCCGACCCTAACCCTAACCCTAACCCGAACCCTAACCCTAACCCTAACCCGACCCCTAACCCGAACCCTAACACGAACCCAAACCCTAACCCTAACCCTAACCCGAACCCTAACCCTAACCCTAACCCGAACCCTAACCCCAACCCGAACCCTAACCCTAACCCTAACCCGAACCCTAACCCTAACCCGAACCCGAACCCTAACCCTAACCCGAAACCTAACCCGAACCCAACCCAAACCCGAACCCTAACCCTAACCCAAACCCTAACTCTAACCTTAACCCTAACCCTTACCCGAAACCTAAACCTAACCCGAATCCTAACCCTTAACCTAACCCGAATCCTAACCCGAACCCTAACCCTAACCCTAACCCTAACCCTAACCCTAACCCTAACCCGAACCCGAAACCTAACCCCTTAACCGAATCCTAACCCTAACCCGAACCCTAACCCTAACCCTAACCCCGAACCCGAACCCTAACCCTACCCCTAACCATAACCCGAACCCTAACCCGAAACCTAACTGAACCCCAACCGTAACTCTAACCCGAACCCGAACACTAACCCTAAACCGAACCCTAACCCTAACCCGAACCCTAACCCTAACCCTAACCCTAACCCTAACCCGAACCCTAACACTAACCCGAACCCTAACCCTAACCCGAACCCTAAACCTAACCCGAACCCTAACCCTAACCCAATCCCGAACCCGAACCCTAACCCTAACCCTAACCCGAACCCTAACCCTAAACCTAACCCTAACCCGAAACCTAACCCTAACCCTAACCCGAAACCTAACACTAACCCTAACCCGAACCCTAACCCTAACCCTAACCCGAACCCTAACCCTAACCCGAACCCGAACCCTAAACCTAACCCGACCCTAACCCTAACCCTAACCCTAACCCGAACACTAAACCTAACCCTAACCCGACCCCTAACCCGACCCCTAACACGAACCCTAACCCTAAACCTAACCCTAACCCGAACCCGAACCCTAACCCTAACCCTAACCCGAACCCCAACCCCAACCCGAACCCTAACCCTAACCCTAACCCGAACCCTAACCCTAACCCTAACCCGAACCCTAACGCTAACCCGAAACCTAACACGAACCCAACCCTAACCCGAACCCTAACCCTAAACCGAACTCTCACCCTAACCCTAACCCTAACCCTAAACCTAAACCTAACCCGAATCCTAACCCTAAACCTAACCCGAATCCTATCCCGAACCCTAACCCTAACCCTAACCCTAACCCTAACCCTAACCTGAACCCTAACCCTAACCCTAACCCGAACCCGAACCCTAACCTGAACCCTAACCCTAATCCTAACCCGAACCCTAACCCTAACCCGAACCCGAACCCTAACCCTAACCCTAAACCTAACCCTAACCAGAATCCTAACCCGAACCCTAACCCGAACCCTAACCCGAACCCTAACCCTAACCCTAACCCGAACCCTAACCCGAACCCTAACCCTAACCCTAACCCTAACCCTAAACCTAACCCCAACCCTAACCCTAACCCTAACCCTAACCCTAACCCTAACTCGAACCCTAACCCTAAACCTAACCCTAACCCAAACCCGAACCCTCACCCTAACCCCTAATCCGAACCCTAACCCTAACCCGAAACCTAACCCTAACTCGAAACCGAACCCTAACCCTAACCCTAAACCGAACCCGACCCCTAACCCTAACCCGACCCTAACCCTAACCCTAACCCTAACCCGAACCCTAACCCTAACCCTAAACCGACACCTAACCCAACCCTAACCCGTCCCTAAACCTAACCCTAACCCTAACCCGAACCCTAACCCTAACCATAACCCGAACCCTAACCCGAACCCTAACCCTAACCCGAACCCGAACCCTAACCCGAACCCTACCCCTAACCCTCATCCGAACCCTAACGCTAACCCTAACCCTAACCCTAACCCTAACCCGAACCCGAAACCTAACACTAACCCTAACCCTAACCCGAACCCTAACACGAACCCTAACCCTAACCCTAACCCTACCCTATTCCGAACCCTAACCCTAACCCTAACCCGAACCCTAACCCCAACCCGGACCCTAACCCTAACCCTAACCCGAACCCTAACCCTAACCCGAACCCGAACCCTAACCCTAACCCGAAACCTAACCCGAACCAAACCCTAAATCGAACCCTAACCCTAACCCGAACCCTCACGCTAACCCTAACCCTAACCCGAAAACTAAACCTAACCCGAATCCTAACCCGAAACCTAACCCTAAACCTAACCCGAACCCTAAACCTAACCGTAACCCTAACCCGAAACCTAACCCTAACCCTAACCCGAAACTTAACACTAACCCTAACCTGAACCCTAACCCTAACTCGAAACCTAACCCTAACCCGAACCCGAACCCTAACCCTAACCCGACCCTAACCCTAACCCGAACCCTAACCCTAACCCTAACCCGACCCCTAACCCGAACCCTAACACGAACCCAAACCCTAACCCTAACCCTAACCCGAACCCTAACCCTAACCCTAACCCGAACCCTAACCCCAACCCGAACCCTAACCCTAACCCTAACCCGAACCCTAACCCTAACCCGAACCCGAACCCTAACCCTAACCCGAAACCTAACCCGAACCCAACCCAAACCCGAACCCTAACCCTAACCCAAACCCTAACTCTAACCTTAACCCTAACCCTTACCCGAAACCTAAACCTAACCCGAATCCTAACCCTTAACCTAACCCGAATCCTAACCCGAACCCTAACCCTAACCCTAACCCTAACCCTAACCCTAACCCTAACCCGAACCCGAAACCTAACCCCTTAACCGAATCCTAACCCTAACCCGAACCCTAACCCTAACCCTAACCCCGAACCCGAACCCTAACCCTACCCCTAACCATAACCCGAACCCTAACCCGAAACCTAACTGAACCCCAACCGTAACCCTAACCCGAACCCGAACACTAACCCTAAACCGAACCCTAACCCTAACCCGAACCCTAACCCTAACCCTAACCCTAACCCGAACCCGAACCCTAACACTAACCAGACCCCTAACCCGAACCCTAACACGAACCCTAACCCTAACCCT
Organism: Urocyon cinereoargenteus; assembly: GCA_032313775.1. Lineage (NCBI taxonomy): Eukaryota > Metazoa > Chordata > Mammalia > Carnivora > Canidae > Urocyon > Urocyon cinereoargenteus. The sequence continues at coordinate 1,559,653 of JAVLSZ010000015.1, read as the reverse complement.
AACCCTAACTCTAACCCGAACCCTAACCCTAACCCTAACACGAACCCTATCCCTAACCCGAACCCGAACCCTAACCCTAACCCGAAACCTATCCGAACCCAACCCACCCGAACCCTAACCCTAACCCTAACCCTAACCCTAACCCGAAACCTAAACCTAACCCGAACCCTAACCATAAACCTAACCCGATCCCTAAACCTAACCCTAACCCGAACCCTAACCGTAACCCGAACCATAACCCTAACTCTAACACAAAACCCAACCCTAACCCGAACCCTAACCCTAACCCGAATCCTAACCAAACACTAACCCTAACCCTAACCTGAACACTAACCCCTAACCCTAACACGAACCCGAACCCTAACCCGAACCCGAACACTAACCTAACCCGAACCCGAACCCTAACCCAAACCCGAACCCGAACACGAACCCTAACACGAACCCTAACCCTAACCCTAACCCTAACCCTAACCCTAACCCGAACCCTAACTCTAACCCTAAACCTAACCCTAACCCGAACCCTAACCCTAACCCGAACTCTAACCGGAACCCTAACCTGAATCCTAACCCTAACCCTAACCCTAACCCTAACCCTAACCCGAACCCTAAACCTAACCCGAACCCTAACCGTAACCCTAAACCGAACCCTAAACCTAAAGCTAATCCGAAACCTAACCCTAACCCTAACCCGAACCCTAACACTATCCCGAACCCTAAATCTAACCTGAACCCGAACCCGAACCCTAACCCTAACCCGAACCCTAACCCTAACCCGAACCCGAACCCTAACCCTAACCCCAACCCGAACCCTAACCCTAACCCGAACCCTAAACATAACACTAACCCGAACCCTAACCCTAACCCGAACCCTAACCCTTACCCTAACCCGAATCCTAACCCTAACCCGAACCCGAACATGAACCCTAACCCTAACCCTAACCCGAACCCTAACCCTAACCTTAACCCTAACCCTAACCCTAACCCCTAACCTTAACCCGAACCCTAACCCTAACCCTAACCCTAACTCTAACCCTAACCCGAACCCTAACCCTAACCCTAACCCCTAACCCGAACCCTAACCCTAACCCGAAACCTAACCCTAAACTGAACCCTAACCCTAACCCTAACCCTAACCCGAACCCGAACCCTAACCCGAACCCTAACCCTAACCCTAATCCGAACCCTAAATCTAACCCGAAACCTAACCCGAACCCTAAACCGAACCCTAACTCTAACCCTAACCCTAACCCTAACCCGAACCCTAACCCTAACCCTAACCCTAAACCTAACACTAACCCTAACCCTAACCCTAACCCTAACCCTAAACCGAACCCTAAACCTAACCCGAACCCTAACCCTAACCCTAACCCGAACCCGAACCCTAAACCGAACCCTAACCCTAACCCTAACCCTAACCCTAAACCGAACCCTAAACCTAACCCGAACCCTAACCCTAAACCTAATACTAACCCGAACCCTAACCCGAACCCTAACCCTAACCCTTCCCCGAACCCTAACCCGAACCCTAACCCTAACCCTAACCCGAACCCTAACCCTAACCGTAACCCGAAACCTAACCCTAACCCGAAACCGAACCCTAACCCTAACCCGAACCCGAACACGAACCCTAACCCTAACCCTAACCCGAACCCTAACACTAACCCTAACCCTAACCCTAACCCTAACCCGAAACCTAACTCTAACCCTAACCCGAACCCGAACCCGAACCGTAACCCTATCCTTAACCCTAACCCTACCCTAACCCGAACCCTAACCCTAACCCTAACCCTAACCCTAACTCGAACCCTAACCCTAACCCTAACCCTAACCCGAACCCGAAACCTCACCCTAACCCCTAACCCGAACCCTAACCCTAACCAGAACCCTAAACCTAACCCGAAACCGAACCCTAACCCTAACCCTAACCCAAACCCGAACCCTAACCCTAACCCGACCCTAACCATAACCCTAACCCTAACCCGAAACCTAACCCTAACCCGAACCCGACCCCTAACCCGAAACCTAACCAGTCCCTAACCCTAACCCTAACCCTAACCCGAACCCTAAACCTAACCCTAACCCGACCCATAACCCAAGCCCTAACCCTAAACCGAACCCGAACCCTAACCCGAACCCTACCCCTAACCCTCATCCGAACCCTAACCCTAAACCTAACCCTAACCCTAACCCGAACCCTAACACTAACCCGAACCCTAACCCTAACCCGAACCCTAAACCTAACCCGAACCCTAACCCTAACCCAATCCCGAACCCGAACCCTAACCCTAACCCTAACCCGAACCCTAACCCTAACCCTAACCCTAACCCGAAACCTAACCCTAACCCTAACCCGAAACCTAACACTAACCCTAACCCGAACCCTAACCCTAACCCTAACCCGAACCCTAACCCTAACCCGAACCCGAACCCTAAACCTAACCCGACCCTAACCCTAACCCTAACCCTAACCCGAACCCTAAACCTAACCCTAACCCGACCCCTAACCCGACCCCTAACACGAACCCTAACCCTAACCCTAACCCTAACCCGAACCCGAACCCTAACCCTAACCCTAACCCGAACCCCAACCCAAACCCGAACCCTAACCCTAACCCTAACCCGAACCCTAACCCTAACCCTAACCCGAACCCTAACGCTAACCCGAAACCTAACACGAACCCAACCCTAACCCGAACCCTAACCCTAAACCGAACCCTCACCCTAACCCTAACCCTAACCCTAAACCTAAACCTAACCCGAATCCTAACCCTAAACCTAACCCGAATCCTATCCCGAACCCTAACCCTAACCCTAACCCTAACCCTAACCCTAACCTGAACCCTAACCCTAACCCTAACCCGAACCCGAACCCTAACCTGAAACCTAACCCTAATCCTAACCCGAACCCTAACCCTAACCCGAACCCGAACCCTAACCCTAACCCTAAACCTAACCATAACCAGAATCCTAACCCGAACCCTAACCCGAACCCTAACCCGAACCCTAACCCTAACCCTAACCCGAACCCTAACCCGAACCCTAACCCTAACCCTAACCCTAACCCTAAACCTAACCCCAAACCTAACCCTAACCCTAACCCTAACCCTAACCCTAACTCGAACCCTAACCCTAAACCTAACCCTAACCCAAACCCGAACCCTCACCCTAACCCCTAATCCGAACCCTAACCCTAACCCGAAACCTAACCCTAACCCGAAACCGAACCCTAACCCTAACCCTAAACCGAACCCGAACCCTAACCCTAACCCGACCCTAACCCTAACCCTAACCCTAACCCGAACCCTAACCCTAACCCTAAACCGACACCTAACCCAACCCTAACCCGTCCCTAAACCTAACCCTAACCCTAACCCGAACCCTAACCCTAACCATAACCCGAACCCTAACCCGAACCCTAATCCTAACCCGAACCCGAACCCTAACCCGAACCCTACCACTAACCCTCATCCGAACCCTAACGCTAACCCTAACCCTAACCCTAACCCTAACCAGAACCCGAAACCTAACACTAACCCTAACCCTAACCCGAACCCTAACATGAACCCTAACCCTAACCCGAACCCTACCCTATTCCGAACCCTAACCCTAACCCGAAACCTAACCCCAACCCGGACCCTAACCCTAACCCTCACCCGAACCCTAACCCTAACCCGAACCCGAACCCTAACCCTAACCCGAAACCTAACCCGAACCAAACCCTAAATCGAACCCTAACCCTAACCCGAACCCTCACGCTAACCCTAACCCTAACCCGAAACCTAAACCTAACCCGAATCCTAACCCGAAACCTAACCCTAAACCTAACCCGAACCCTAAACCTAACCGTAACCCTAACCCGAAACCTAACCCTAACCCTAACCCGAAACTTAACACTAACCCTAACCTGAACCCTAACCCTAACTCGAAACCAAACCCTAACCCGAACCCGAACCCTAACCCTAACCCGACCCTAACCCTAACCCTAACCCGAACCCTAACCCTAACCCTAACCCGACCCCTAACCCGAACCCTAACACGAACCCAAACCCTAACCCTAACCCTAACCCGAACCCTAACCCTAACCCTAACCCGAACCCTAACCCCAACCCGAACCCTAACCCTAACCCTAACCCGAACCCTAACCCTAACCCGAACCCGAACCCTAACCCTAACCCGAAACCTAACCCGAACCCAACCCAAACCCGAACCCTAACCCTAACCCAAACCCTAACTCTAACCTTAACCCTAACCCTTACCCGAAACCTAAACCTAACCCGAATCCTAACCCTTAACCTAACCCGAATCCTAACCCGAACCCTAACCCTAACCCTAAACCTAACCCTAACCCTAACCCTAACCCGAACCCGAAACCTAACCCCTTAACCGAATCCTAACCCTAACCCGAACCCTAACCCTAACCCTAACCCCGAACCCGAACCCTAACCCTACCCCTAACCATAACCCGAACCCTAACCCGAAACCTAACTGAACCCCAACCGTAACCCTAACCCGAACCCGAACACTAACCCTAAACCGAACCCTAACCCTAACCCGAACCCTAACCCTAACCCTAACCCTAACCCGAACCCGAACCCTAACACTAACCAGACCCCTAACCCGAACCCTAACACGAACCCTAACCCTAACCCTAACCCTAACTCTAACCCGAACCCTAACCCTAACACGAACCCTAACCCTAACACGAACCCGAACCCTAACCCTAACCCGAAACCTATCCGAACCCAACCCACCCGAACCCTAACCCTAACCCTAACCCTAACCCTAACCCGAAACCTAAACCTAACCCGAACCCTAACCATAAACCTAACCCGATCCCTAAACCTAACCCTAACCCGAACCCTAACCGTAACCCGAACCATAACCCTAACTCTAACACAAAACCCAACCCTAACCCGAACCCTAACCCTAACCCGAATCCTAACCAAACACTAACCCTAACCCTAACCTGAACACTAACCCCTAACCCTAACACGAACCCGAACCCTAACCCGAACCCGAACACTAACCTAACCCGAACCCGAACCCTAACCCAAACCCGAACCCGAACACGAACCCTAACACGAACCCTAACCCTAACCCTAACCCTAACCTTAACCCTAACCCGAACCCTAACTCTAACCCTAAACCTAACCCTAACCCGAACCCTAACCCTAACTCGAACTCTAACCGGAACCCTAACCTGAATCCTAACCCTAAACCTAACCCTAACCCTAACCCTAACCCGAACCCTAAACATAACCCGAACCCTAACCGTAACCCTAAACCGAACCCTAAACCTAAAGCTAATCCGAAACCTAACCCTAACACTAACCCGAACCCTAACACTATCCCGAACCCTAAATCTAACCTGAACCCGAACCCGAACCCTAACCCTAACCCGAACCCTAACCCTAACCCGAACCCGAACCCTAACCCTAACCCCAACCCGAACCCTAACCCTAACCCGAACCCTAAACATAACACTAACCCGAACCCTAACCCTAACCCGAACCCTAACCCTTACCCTAACCCGAATCCTAACCCTAACCCGAACCCGAACATGAACCCTAACCCTAACCCTAACCCGAACCCTAACCCTAACCCTAACCCTAACCCTAACCATAACCCCTAACCTTAACCCGAACCCTAACCCTAACCCTAACCCTAACTCTAACCCTAACCCGAACCCTAACCCTAACCCTAACCCTAACCCGAAACCTAAACCTAACCCGAAATCTAACCCTAAACCTAACCCGAATCCTAACCCGAACCCTAACCCGAACCCTAACCCTAACCCTAAACCGAAACCTAACCCTAACCCTAACCCGAACCCGAACCCTAACCGGAACCCTAACCCTAATCCTAACCTGAACCCGAATCCTAACTCTAACCCGAACCCGAACACGAACCCTAACCCTAACCCTAACACGAACCCTAACCCTAACCCTAACCCTAAATCTAACCCTAACCCCTAACCTTAACCCGAACCCTAAACCTAACCCTAACTCTAACCCTAACCCGAACCCTAACCCTAACCCTAACCCTAACCCGAAACCTAAACCTAACCCGAAATCTAACCCTAAACCTAACCCGAATCCTAACCTGAACCCTAACTCTATCCCTAACCCTAACCCTAAACCGAACCCTAACCCTAACCCTAACCCGAACCCGAACCCTAACCCTAACCCTAACCCTAAACCTAACCCGAACCCTAACTCTAACCCGAACCCTAAACCAAACCCTAACCCGAACCCTAACTCTATCCCTAACCCTAACCCTAAACCGAACCCTAACCCTAACCCTAACCCGAACCCTAACCCTAACCCTAACCGGAACCCTAACCCTAACCCTAACCCGAACCCGAACCCTAACCCCTTAACCGAATCCTAACCCTAACCCGAACCCTAACCCGAACCCTAACCCAAACCATAACCCCGAACCCGAACCCTAAACCTAACCCTAACCCTAACCCGAACCCTAACCCGAATCCTACCTGAACCACAACCCTAACCCTAACCCGAACACGAACCCTAACCCTAACCCTAACCCGAACCCTAACCCTAACCCGAACCCTAACCCTAACTGTAACCCTAACCCGAAACCGAACCCTAACCCTAACCCGACCCCTAACCCGAACCCTAACACGAACCATAACCCTAAACCTAACCCTAACTCTAACGCGAACCCTAACGCTAACCCTAACCAGAACTCTAACCCTAACCCGAACCCTAACCCTAACCCGAACCCTAAACCTAACCCTAACCCGAACCCTAACCCTAACCCGAACCCGAACCCTAACCCTAACCCGAAACCTAACCCGAACCCAACCCTAACCCGAACCCTAACTCTAACCCTAACCCTCACCGAAACCTAAACAAACCCGAACCCTAACCCTAAACCTAACCCGAACCCTAACCCTAACACTAACCCGAATCCGAACCCTAACCCGAACCCGAACCCTAACCCTAACCTGAACCCGAAACCTAACCCTAACCAGAACCCGAACCCGATCCCTGCCCCTAACCATAACCCGAACCCTAACCCTAACCCCAACCCGAACCCTAACCCTAACCCGAACCCTAAACATAACCCTAACCCGAACCCTAACCCTAACCCGAACCCTAAACCTTACCCTAACCCGAATCCTAACCCTAACCCGAACCCTAACCCTAACCCTAACCCGAAACCTAACCCGAACCCTAACCCTAATCCTAACCTGAACACTAACCCCTAACCCTAACCCGAAACCGAACCCTAACCCGAACCCGAAACGTAACCCTAACCTGAACCCGAAACCTAACCCTAACCAGAACCCGAACCCGAACCCTAACCCGAACCCTACCCCTAACCCTCATCCGAACCCTAACGCTAACCCTAACCCTAACCCTAACCCTAACCAGAACCCGAACCCTAACTCTAACCCGAAACCTAACCCGAACCCTAACACGAACCCTAACTCTAACCGTTACCCTAACCCTAACCCGAACCCTAACCCTAAACCTAACCCTAACACTAACCCGAACCCTAACCCAAACCCTAACCGGAACCCTAATCCTAACCCTAACCCGACCACGAACCCTAACCCCTTAACCGAATCCTAACCCTAACCCGAACCCTAACCCTAACCCCGAACCCGAACCCTAACCCTAACCCTAACCATAATCCGAACCCTAACCCAAAACCTAACTGAACCCCAACCGTAACCCTAACCCGAACCCGAACACTAACCCTAAACCGACCCTAACCCTAACCCGAAACCTAACCCTAACCCTAACCCGAACCCGAACCCGAAACCTAACCCTAACCAGACCCCTAACCCGGACCCTAACACGAACCCTAACCCTAACCCTAACCCTAAGCTGAACCCTAACCCTAAACCTAACCCGAACCCGAACCCTAACCGGAACCCTAACCCTAATCCTAACCCGAACCCTAACTCTAACCCGAACCCGAACCCTAACCCTAACCCTAAACCTAACCCTAACCAGAAACCTAACCCGAACCCGAACCCTAACCCTAACCCGAAACCTAACCCGAACCCAACCCACCCGAACCCTAACCCTAACCCTAACCCTAACCCTAACCCGAAACCTAAACCTAACCCGAACCCTAACCATAAACCTAACCCGAACACTAAACCTAACCCTAACCCGAACCCTAACCGTAACCCGAACCATAACCCTAACCCTAACACTAACCCCAACCCTAACCCGAACCCTAACCCTAACCCGAATCCTAACCCAAACCCTAACCCTAACCCTAACCTGAACACTAACCCCTAACCCTAACCCGAACCCGAACCCTAACCCGAACCCGAACCCTAACCTAACCCGAACCCGAACCCTAACCCAAACCCGAACCCGAACACGAACCCTAACCCTAACCCTAACCCTAACCCTAACCCTAACCCTAACCCGAACCCTAACTCTAACCTTAAACCTAACCCTAACCCGAACACTAACCCTAACCCGAACTCTAACCGGATCCCTAACCTGAATCCTAACCCTAACCCTAACCCTAACCCTAACCCTAACCCGAACCCTAAACCTAACCCGAACCCTAACCGTAACCCTAACCCTAACGCGAACCCTAACCCTAACACGAACACTAAACCTAACCCGAACTCGAACCCTAACCCTAACCCTAAACCGAACCCGAACCCGAACCCTAACCCGAACCCGAACCCTAACCCTAACCCTAACCCTAAACCTAAACCGAACCCGAACCCTAACACTAACCCGAACCCTAACCCTAACCCTAACCATAACCCTAACCTGAAACCTAACCCTAACCCTAACCCTAACCTTAACCCGAACCCTAACCCTAACCCTAACCCTAACCCTAACCCGAACCCGAACCCTCACCCTAACACCTAACCCGAACCCTAACCCTAACCCGAAAACTAACCCTAAACTGAACCCTAACCCTAACCCTAACCCTAACCCGAACCCGAACCCTAACCCGAACCCTAACCCTAACCCTAATCCGAACCCTAAATCTAACCCGAACCCTAACCCGAACCCTAAACCGAACCCTAACTCTAACCCTAACCCTAACCCTAACCCGAACCCTAACCCTAACCCTAACCCTAAACCTAACACTAACCCTAACCCGAACCCTAACCCGAACCCTAACCCGGACCCTAACCCGAACACTAACTCTAACCCTAACCCTAACACTAACCCGAAACCTAACACTAACGCCTAACACTAACCCTAACCCTAACCCTAACCCGAACCCTAACCCTAACCCTAAACCCTAACACTAACCCTAACACTAACCCTAAACCGAACCCTAACCCTAACCCTAACCCTAACCCTAACCCTAAACCGAACCCGAACCCTAACCCGAACCCTACCCCTAACCCTAATCCGAACCCTAAACCTAACCCTAACCCTAAACCTAACCCCAACCTGAACCCTAAACCTAACCCTAACCCGACCCGAACCCTAACCCTAACCCGAACCATAACCCTAACCCGAACCCTAAACCTAACCCGAAGCCTAACCCTAACCCGAACCCGAACCCTAACCCTAACCCTAAACCTAACCCGAACCCTAACCGTAACCCTAACCCGAACCCTAAACCTAAAGTTAAACCGAAACCTAACCCTAACCCTAACCCGAACCCTAACACTATACCGAACCCTAAATCTAACCTGAACCCGAACCCGAACCCTAACCCTAACCCGAACCCTAACCCTAACCCGAACCCGAACCCTAACCCTAACCCCAACGCGAACCCTAACCCAAACCCGAAACCTAAACCTAACCCTAACCCGAACCCTAACCCTAACCCGCACCCTAACCCTTACACTAACCCGAATCCTAACCCTAACCCGAACCCTAAAACGAACCCTAACCCTAACCCTAACCTGAACCCTAACCCTAACCATAACCCTAACCCTAAGCCTAACCCCTAACCTTAACCCGAACCGTAACCCTAACCCGAACCCTAACTCTAACCCTAACCCGAACCCTAACCCTAACCCTAACGCTAACCCGAAACCTAAACCTAACCCGAAATCTAACCCTAAACCTAACCCGAATCCTAACCCGAACCCTAACCCTAACCCTAACCCTAACCCTAAACCGAAACCTAACCCTAACCCTAATCCGAACCCGAACCCTATCCGGAACCTTACCCTAATCCTAACCCGAACCCTAACCCTAACCCGAACCCTAACCCGAACCCGAACCCTAACCCTAACCCTAACCCGAACTCGAACACTAACCCTAACCCTAACCCTAAACCTGACCCGAACCCTAACTCTAACCCGAACCCTAAACCGAACCCTAACCCTAACTCTAACCCGAACCCTAAACCGAACCCTAACCCGAACCCTAACTCTATCCCTAACCCTAACCCTAAACCGAACCCTAACCCTAACCCTAACCCTAACCCGAACCCTAACCCTAACCCTAACCGGAACCCTAAACCTAACCCTAACCCGAAACCGAACCCTAACCCCTTAACCGAATCCTAACCCTAACCCGAACCCTAACCCGAACCCTAACCCTAACCATAACACCGAACCCGAACCCTAAACCTAACCCTAACCCTAACCCAAACCCTAACCCGAATCCTACCTGAACCACAACCCTAACCCTAACCCGAACACGGACCCTAACCCTAACCCTAACCCGAACCCTAACCCTAACGCGAAACCTAACCCTAACCCGAACCCGAACCCGAACCCGAACCCTAACCCTAACCCGACCCCTAACCCGAACCCTAACACGAACCCTAACCCTAAACCTAAACCTAACTCTAACCCGAACCCTAACGCTAACCCTAACCAGAACTCTAACCCTAACCCGAACCCTAACCCGAACCCGAACCCTAACCCTAACCTGAACCCGAAACCTAACCCTAACCAGAACCCGAACCCGAACCCTAAACCTAACCATAACCCGAACCCTAACCCTAACCCTAACCTTAACCCGAACCCGAACCCTAACTCTAACCCTAACCCTAACCCTAACCCGAACCCTAACCCTAACCCGAACCCTAACCCAAACCCTAACCCTAACCCTAACCCTAACCCGAACCCTAAACCTAACGCGAACCCTAACCCTAACCCTAACCCTAACCCGAACCCTAACCCGAACCCTAACCCGAACCCTAACCCTAACCCTAACCCGAACCCTAACACTAACCCTAACCCTAACCCTAACCTGAACCCTAACTCTAACCCTAAACCGAACCCGAACCCTCACACTAAAACCTAACCCGAAACCTAACCCTAACCCGAAACCTAACCCTAACCCGAATCCTAACCCTAACCCTAACCCTAATCCGAACCCGAACACTTACCCGAACCCGAACCCTAACCCGAACCCGAACCCGAACCCTAACCCTAACCCTAACCCTAAACCTAACCCGAACCCGAAACCTAACCCTAACCCGAACCCTAACACTAACCCTAACCCTAACCCTAACCCCAAATCTAAACCTAACCCTAACCCTCACCCTAATCCTAACCCTAACTCGAACCCTAACCCTAACCCTAACAGTAACCCGAACCCGAACCCTCACCCTAACCCCTAACCCGAACCCTAACCCTAACCCGAACCCTAACCCTAACCCGAAACCGAACCCTAACCCTAACCCTAACCCTAACCCTAACCCGAAACCTAACCCTAACCCTAACCCTAACCCTAACCCCAACCCTAACCCTAACCTAACCCTAACCCTAACCCTAACTCGAACCCTAACCCTAACCCTAACCCAAACCCTAACCCGAACCTGAACCCTAACCCTAACCCTAACCCGAACCCGAACCCTAACCCTAACCCGAACCCTAACCCTAACCCGAACCCTAAACCTAACCCGAAGCCTAACCCTAACCCGAACCCGAACCCTAACCCTAAACCTAACCCTAACCCGAACCCTAACCGTAACCCTAACCCGAACCCTAAACCTAAAGCTAACCCGAAACCTAACCCTAACCCTAACCCGAACCCTAACCCTATACCGAACCCTAAACCTAACCCGAACCCGAACCCGAACCCTAACCCTAACCCGAACCCTAACCGTAACCCTTACCCGAACCCTAAACCTAAAGCTAACCCGAAACCTAACCCTAACCCTAACCCGAACCCAAACCCTATCCCGAACCCTAAACCTAACCCGAACCCGAACCCGAACCCTAACCCTAACCCGAACCCTAACCCTAACCCCAACCCGAACCCTAACCCTAACCCGAACCCTAACCCTAACCATAACCCGAATCCTAACCCTAACCCGAACCCGAACACGAACCCTAACCCTAACCCTAACCCGAACCCTAACCCTAAACCTAACCCTAACCCTAACCCTAACCCTTACCCCTAACCCTAACCCGAACCCTAACCCTAACCCGAACCCTATCCCTAACCCTAACCCGAACCCAAACCCTAACCCTAACCCTAACCCGAAACCTAAACCTAACCCGAATCCTAACCCTAAACCTAACCCGAATCCTAACCCGAACCCTAACCCTAACCCTAACCCTACCCTAACCCTAACCCGAACCCTAACCCTAACCCTAACCCGAACCCGAACCCTAACCGGAACCCTAAACCTAATCCTAACCCGAACCCTAACCCTAACCCGAACCCTAACCCTAAACCGAACCCTAACCCTAACCCTAACCCTAACCCTAACCCTAACCCGAACCCTAACCCTAACCCTAACCCTAAACCTAACACTAACCCTAACCCGAACCCTAACCCGAACCCTAACCCGGACCCTAACCCGAACACTAACTCTAACCCTAACCCTAACACTAACCCGAAACCTAACACTAACGCCTAACACTAACCCTAACCCTAACCCTAACCCGAACCCTAACCCTAACCCTAAACCCTAACACTAACCCTAACACTAACCCTAAACCGAACCCTAACCCTAACCCTAACCCTAACCCTAACCCTAAACCGAACCCGAACCCTAACCCGAACCCTACCCCTAACCCTAATCCGAACCCTAAACCTAACCCTAACCCTAAACCTAACCCCAACCTGAACCCTAAACCTAACCCTAACCCGACCCGAACCCTAACCCTAACCCGAACCATAACCCTAACCCGAACCCTAAACCTAACCCGAAGCCTAACCCTAACCCGAACCCGAACCCTAACCCTAACCCTAAACCTAACCCGAACCCTAACCGTAACCCTAACCCGAACCCTAAACCTAAAGTTAAACCGAAACCTAACCCTAACCCTAACCCGAACCCTAACACTATACCGAACCCTAAATCTAACCTGAACCCGAACCCGAACCCTAACCCTAACCCGAACCCTAACCCTAACCCGAACCCGAACCCTAACCCTAACCCCAACGCGAACCCTAACCCAAACCCGAAACCTAAACCTAACCCTAACCCGAACCCTAACCCTAACCCGCACCCTAACCCTTACACTAACCCGAATCCTAACCCTAACCCGAACCCTAAAACGAACCCTAACCCTAACCCTAACCTGAACCCTAACCCTAACCATAACCCTAACCCTAAGCCTAACCCCTAACCTTAACCCGAACCGTAACCCTAACCCGAACCCTAACTCTAACCCTAACCCGAACCCTAACCCTAACCCTAACGCTAACCCGAAACCTAAACCTAACCCGAAATCTAACCCTAAACCTAACCCGAATCCTAACCCGAACCCTAACCCTAACCCTAACCCTAACCCTAAACCGAAACCTAACCCTAACCCTAATCCGAACCCGAACCCTATCCGGAACCTTACCCTAATCCTAACCCGAACCCTAACCCTAACCCGAACCCTAACCCGAACCCGAACCCTAACCCTAACCCTAACCCGAACTCGAACACTAACCCTAACCCTAACCCTAAACCTGACCCGAACCCTAACTCTAACCCGAACCCTAAACCGAACCCTAACCCTAACTCTAACCCGAACCCTAAACCGAACCCTAACCCGAACCCTAACTCTATCCCTAACCCTAACCCTAAACCGAACCCTAACCCTAACCCTAACCCTAACCCGAACCCTAACCCTAACCCTAACCGGAACCCTAAACCTAACCCTAACCCGAAACCGAACCCTAACCCCTTAACCGAATCCTAACCCTAACCCGAACCCTAACCCGAACCCTAACCCTAACCATAACACCGAACCCGAACCCTAAACCTAACCCTAACCCTAACCCAAACCCTAACCCGAATCCTACCTGAACCACAACCCTAACCCTAACCCGAACACGGACCCTAACCCTAACCCTAACCCGAACCCTAACCCTAACGCGAAACCTAACCCTAACCCGAACCCGAACCCGAACCCGAACCCTAACCCTAACCCGACCCCTAACCCGAACCCTAACACGAACCCTAACCCTAAACCTAAACCTAACTCTAACCCGAACCCTAACGCTAACCCTAACCAGAACTCTAACCCTAACCCGAACCCTAACCCTAACCCGAACCCTAAACCTAACCCTAACCCGAATCCTAACCCTAACCCGAACCCGAACCCTAACCCTATCCCGAAACCTAACCCGAACCCAACCCTAACCCGAACCCTAACCCTAACCCTAACCCTAACCGAAACCTAAACAAACCCGAACCCTAACCCTAAACCTAACCCGAACCCTAACCCTAACACTAACCCGAACCCTAACCGTAACCCGAAAGCTAACCCTAACCCTAACCCTAACCGTAACACTAACCCTAACCCGAACCCTAACCCTAACCCTAACCCGAAACCTAACCCGAACCCTAACCCTAATCCTAACCTGAACACTAACCCCTAACCCTAACCCGAAACCGAACCCTAACCCGAACCCGAACCCTAACCCTAACCTGAACCCGAAACCTAACCCTAACCAGAACCCGAACCCGAACCCTAAACCTAACCATAACCCGAACCCTAACCCTAACCCTAACCTTAACCCGAACCCGAACCCTAACTCTAACCCTAACCCTAACCCTAACCCGAACCCTAACCCTAACCCGAACCCTAACCCAAACCCTAACCCTAACCCTAACCCTAACCCGAACCCTAAACCTAACGCGAACCCTAACCCTAACCCTAACCCTAACCCGAACCCTAACCCGAACCCTAACCCGAACCCTAACCCTAACCCTAACCCGAACCCTAACACTAACCCTAACCCTAACCCTAACCTGAACCCTAACTCTAACCCTAAACCGAACCCGAACCCTCACACTAAAACCTAACCCGAAACCTAACCCTAACCCGAAACCTAACCCTAACCCGAACCCTAACCCTAACCCTAACCCTAATCCGAACCCGAACACTTACCCGAACCCGAACCCTAACCCGAACCCGAACCCGAACCCTAACCCTAACCCTAACCCTAAACCTAACCCGAACCCGAAACCTAACCCTAACCCGAACCCTAACACTAACCCTAACCCTAACCCTAACCCCAAATCTAAACCTAACCCTAACCCTCACCCTAATCCTAACCCTAACTCGAACCCTAACCCTAACCCTAACAGTAACCCGAACCCGAACCCTCACCCTAACCCCTAACCCGAACCCTAACCCTAACCCGAACCCTAACCCTAACCCGAAACCGAACCCTAACCCTAACCCTAACCCTAACCCTAACCCGAAACCTAACCCTAACCCTAACCCTAACCCTAACCCCAACCCTAACCCTAACCTAACCCTAACCCTAACCCTAACTCGAACCCTAACCCTAACCCTAACCCAAACCCTAACCCGAACCTGAACCCTAACCCTAACCCTAACCCGAACCCGAACCCTAACCCTAACCCGAACCCTAACCCTAACCCGAACCCTAAACCTAACCCGAAGCCTAACCCTAACCCGAACCCGAACCCTAACCCTAAACCTAACCCTAACCCGAACCCTAACCGTAACCCTAACCCGAACCCTAAACCTAAAGCTAACCCGAAACCTATCCCTAACCCTAACCCGAACCCTAACCCTATACCGAACCCTAAACCTAACCCGAACCCGAACCCGAACCCTAACCCTAACCCGAACCCTAACCGTAACCCTTACCCGAACCCTAAACCTAAAGCTAACCCGAAACCTAACCCTAACCCTAACCCGAACCCAAACCCTATCCCGAACCCTAAACCTAACCCGAACCCGAACCCGAACCCTAACCCTAACCCGAACCCTAACCCTAACCCCAACCCGAACCCTAACCCTAACCCGAACCCTAACCCTAACCATAACCCGAATCCTAACCCTAACCCGAACCCGAACACGAACCCTAACCCTAACCCTAACCCGAACCCTAACCCTAAACCTAACCCTAACCCTAACCCTAACCCTTACCCCTAACCCTAACCCGAACCCTAACCCTAACCCGAACCCTATCCCTAACCCTAACCCGAACCCAAACCCTAACCCTAACCCTAACCCGAAACCTAAACCTAACCCGAATCCTAACCCTAAACCTAACCCGAATCCTAACCCGAACCCTAACCCTAACCCTAACCCTACACTAACCCTAACCCGAACCCTAACCCTAACCCTAACCCGAACCCGAACCCTAACCGGAACCCTAACCCTAATCCTAACCCGAACCCTAACCCTAACCCGAACCCTAACCCTAAACCGAACCCTAACCCTAACCCTAACCCTAACCCGAACCCGAACCCTAACCCTAACCCTAACCCTAACCCTAACCCTAACCCGAACATTAACTCTAACCCGAACCTAAACCGAACCCTAACCCGAACCCTAACTCTATCCCTAAACCTAACCCTAAACCGAACCCTAACCCTAACCCTAACCCTTAACCTAACCCGAACCCTAACCCTAACCCTAACCGGAACCCTAAACCTAACCCTAACCCGATCCCGAACCCTAACCCCTTAACCGAATCCTAACCCTAACCCGAACCCTAACCCGAACCCTAACCCTAACCATAACCCCGAACCCGAACCCTAAACCTAACCCTAACCCTAACCCGAACCCTAACCCGAACCCTACCTGAACCACAACCCTAACCCTAACCCGAACCCGAACCCTAACCCTAACCCTAACCTGAAACGTAACCCTAAACCGAACCCTAACCCTAACCCTAACCCGAACCCGAAACCTAAACCTAACCCGACCCCTAACCCGAACCCTAACACGAACCCTAACCCTAACCCTAACCCTAACTCTAACCCGAAACCTAACGCTAACCCTAACCCGAACCCTAACCCTAACCCGAACCCTAACCCTAACCCGAACCGGAACCGTAACCCTAACCCGAAACCTAACCCGAACCCAACCCTAACCCGAACCCTAACCCTAACCCGAACCCTAACCCTAACCCTAATCCTAACCGAAACCTAAACCTATACCGAACCCTAACTCTAAACCTAACCCGAACCCTAACCCTAAACCCGAACCCGAACCCGAACCCTAACATTAACCCTAACCCGAACCCTAACCCTAACCCTAACCTTAACCCGAACCCGAACGCTAACTCTAACACTAAACCCAACCCTAACGCTAACCCTAACCCTAACCCTAACCCGAACCCTAAACCTAACCCTAAACCGAACCCTAACCCTAACCCTAATCCGAAACCTAACTCTAACCCTAACCCTAACCCGAAACCTAACCCTAACCCTAACCCTAACCCTAACCCTAACCCCAACCCTAAACCTAACCCTAACCCTAACCTTAACCCGAACCCTAACCCTAACCCTAACCCTAACCCTAAACCTAACCCTAACCCGAACCCGAACCCTAACCCGAACCCTAACCCTAACCCTAATCAGGACCCTAACTCTAACCCGAACCCTAACCCGAACCCTAACCCGAACCCTAACTCTAACCATAACCCTAACCCTAACCCGAACCCTAAACCTAACCCTAACCCTAAACCTAACCCTAACCCTAACCCGAACCCTAACCCGAACCCTAACCCGAACCCTAACCCTAACCCTAACCCTAACCCTACCCGAACCCTAACCCTAACCCGAACCCTCACCCAAACCCACTCCTAACCCTAACCCTAACCCTAACCCGAACCCGAACCCTAACCCTAACACCTAACCCTAACCCTAACCCTAACCCTAACCCGAACCCTAACCCTAACCCTAACCCCTAACACTAACACTAACCCTAACCCTAAACCGAACCCTAACCCTAACCCTAACCCTAACCCTAACGCTAACCCTAACCTGAACCCGAAACCGAACCCTAACCCTAACCCTAACCCGAACCCTAAACCTAACCCGAACCCTAACCCGAACCCGAACCCTAACCCTAACCCGAACCCTAACCCTAACCCTAACCGGAAACCTAACCCTAACACTAACCCCGAACCCGAACCCTAACCCTAAACCTAACCCTAATCCAAACCCTAAACCAAACCCTAACCCGAACCCCAAACCTAACCCTAATCTGAACCCGACAGTAACCTATCCCTAACCCGAACCCGAACCCTAAACCCTTAACCGAATCCTAACCCTAAATCGAACCCTAACCCGAACCCTAACCCTAACCATAACCCCGAACCCGAACCCTAAACCTAACCCTAACCCTAACCCGAACCCTAACCCGAACCCTCCCTGAAACACAACGCTACCCCTAACCCGAACCCGAACCCTAACCCTAAACCTAACCCGAAACCTAACCCTAAACCGAACCCTAAACCTAACCCTAACCCTAACCCGAACCCGAACCCTAACCCTAACCCGACCCCTAACCCGAACCCTAACACGAACCCTAACCCTAACCCTAACCCTAATCCTAACCCGAACCCTAATCCTAACCCTTACCCTAACCCTAAACCTACCCGAACCCTAACCCTAAGACGAACCCGAACCCTAACCCTAACCCGAAACCTAACCCAAACCCAACCCTAACCCGAACCCTAACCCTTCCCCGAACCCTAACCCTAACCCTAACCCTAACCGAAACCTAAATCTAACCCGAACCCTAACCCTAAACCTATCCCGAAACCTAACCCTAACCCTAACCCGAATACTAACCATAACCCGAACCCTAACCCTAACCCTAACCCTAACCGTAACCGTAACCCTAACCCTAACCCGAACCCTAACCCTAACACTTACCCGAACCCTAACCCAAAACCTAACCCTAACCCTAACTTGAACAGTAACCCCTAACCCTAACCCGAACCCGAAACCTAACCCGAACCCGAACACTAACCCTAACCCGAACCTGAACCCTAACCCTAAACCGAACCCGAACCCGAACCCTAACCCTAACCCTAACCCGAACACTAACCCTAACCCTAAACTTAACCCGAAACCGAACCCTAACTGTAAACCTTACCCTAACCCTAACCCGAACCCTAAACCTAACCCGAACCCTAACCCTAACCCTAACCCTAACCCGAACCCTAACCCGAACCCTAACCCGAACCCTAACCCTAACCCTAACCGGAACCCTAACCCGAACCCTAACCCTAACCCTAATCCGAACCCTAACCCTAACCGTAACCCAAAACCTAACCCTAACCCTAACTTGAACAGTAACCCCTAACCCTAACCCGAACCCGAAACCTAACCCGAACCCGAACACTAACCCTAACCCGAACCTGAACCCTAACCCTAAACCGAACCCGAACCCGAACCCTAACCCTAACCCTAACCCGAACACTAACCCTAACCCTAAACTTAACCCGAAACCGAACCCTAACTGTAAACCTTACCCTAACCCTAACCCGAACCCTAACCCTAACCCGAACCCGAACCCTAACTCTAACCCGACACTAACCCTAACCCTAACCCTAAACCGAACACTAACCCTAACCCTAACCCGAACCCTAACCCTAACCCTAACCCGAACCCTAACACTAACCCTAACCCGAACACTAACACGAACCCTAACCCTAACCATAACCCTAACCCTAACCCGAACCCTAACCCTAACCCGAACCCTAACCCGAACCGAACCCTAATCCGAACCCTAACCCTAACCCGAACCCTAACCCTAACCCTAACCCTAACCCCTACCCGAAACCTAAACCTAACCCGAATCCTAACCCTAAACCTAACCCGAATCCTAACCCGAACCCTAAACCTAAACCTAACCCTAACCCTAACACTAACCTGAACCCTAACCCTAACCCTAACCCGAACCCGAACCCTAACCGGAACCCTAACCCTAATCCTAACCCGAACCCTAACCCTAATCCGAACCCTAACCCTAACCCTAAACCTAACCCTAACCAGAAACCTAACCCGAACCCTAACCCGAACCCTAACCCGAACCCTAACCCGAAACCTAACCCTAACCCTAACCCGAACCCTAACCCGAACCCTAACCCTAACCCTAACCCGAACCCTAACCCTAACCCTATCCCTAACCCGAACCCTAACCCTAACCCTAACCCTAACCCGAAACCGAACCCTAACCTAACCCTAACCCGAACCCTAACCCCTAACCCTAACCCGAACCCGAGCTCTAACCCGAACCCGACCCCTAACCCTAACCCGAACCCGAAACCTAACCCTAACCCGAACCCAAACGCGAATCCTAACCGAACCCTAACCCTAACCCTAACCCTAACCCGAACCCTAACCCTAACCCTAACCCTAACCCGAACCCGAACCCTAAATCTAACCCGAACCCTGATCCGAAACCTAACCCGAAACCTAACTCTATACCTAACCCTATCCCTAACCCTAACCCTAACCCTAAACCGAACCCTAACCCGAACCCTAACCCGAACCCTAACCCTAACCCTAACCTGAACCCTAACCCGAACCCTAACCCTAACCCTAACACGAACCCTAACCCTAACCCTAACCCGAACCCTAACCCGAACCCTAACCATAACCCTAACCGGAACCCTAACCCTAACCCTAAACCGAACCCTAACCCTAAACCGAAAGCGAACCCTAACCCGAACCCTAACCCTAACCCTAATCCGAACCCTAACCCTAACCCTAACCCTAACGCTAACCCGAACCAGAACCATAACCCTAAACCTAACCCGAAACCTAACCCTAACCCTAACCCTAACCCGAACCCTAACCCTAACCCTAACCCTAACCCGAACCTTAACCCGAACCCTAACCCTAACCCTAACCCGAACTCTAACACTAACCCTAACCCTAACCCGAACACTAACCCTAAACCGAACCGTAACCCTAACCCTTACCCTAACCCTAACCCGAACCCTAACCCTAACCCTAACCTAAACCTAAACCTAATCCGAACCCTAACCTTAACACTAACCCTAACCCTAACACTAACCCCTAACCCTACCACGAACCCTAACCCTAACCCTAACCCTAACCCTAACCCGAACCCTAACCCCTAACCCTAACCCGAACGAGAACCCTAAACCTGACCCTAACCCTAACCCTAACCCGAACCCGAACCCTAACCCTAACCAGAACCCTAACCCTAACCCTAACCTGAACCCGAAACCTAACCCGAACCCTAACCCTAAACCTAACGCGAACCCTAACCCTAACATGAACCCTAACCCTAAACCGAACCCGAACCCTAACCCTAACCCTAACCCGAACCCGAAACCTAACCCTAACCCGAACCCGAACCCTAACCCTAACCCTAACGCGAACCCTAACCCTAACACGAACCCTAAACCTAACCCGAACTCGAACCCTAACCCTAACCCAAAACCGAACCCGAACCCGAACCCTAACCCTAACCCGAACCCGAACCCTAACCCTAACCCTAACGCGAACCCTAACCCTAACACGAACCCTAAACCTAACCCGAACCCTAACCCTAACCCTAACCCGAAACGTAACCCTAAACCGAACCCTAACCCTAACCCTAACCCGAACCCGAACCCTAAACCTAACCCGACCCTTAACCCGAACCCTAACACGAACCCTAACCCTAACCCTAACCCTAACTCTAACCCGAAACCTAATGCTAAACCTAACCCGAACCCTAACCCTAACCCGAACCCTAACCCTAACCCGAACCGGAACCGTAACCCTAACCCGAAACCTAACCCGAACCCAACCCTAACCCGAACCCTAACCCTAACCCGAACCCTAACCCTAACCCTAATCCTAACCGAAACCTAAACCTATACCGAACCCTAACTCTAAACCTAACCCGAACCCTAACCCTAAACCCGAACCCGAACCCGAACCCTAACATTAACCCTAACCCGAACCCTAACCCTAACCCTAACCTTAACCCGAACCCGAACCCTAACTCTAACACTAAACCCAACCCTAACGCTAACCCTAACCCTAACCCTAACCCGAACCCTAAACCTAACCCTAAACCGAACCCTAACCCTAACCCTAATCCGAAACCTAACTCTAACCCTAACCCTAACCCGAAACCTAACCCTAACCCTAACCCTAACCCTAACCCTAACCCCAACCCTAAACCTAACCCTAACCCTAACCTTAACCCGAACCCTAACCCTAACCCTAACCCTAACCCTAACCCTAACCCGAACCCGAACCCTAACCCGAACCCTAACCCTAACCCTAATCAGGACCCTAACTCTAACCCGAACCCTAACCCGAACCCTAACCCGAACCCTAACTCTAACCATAACCCTAACCCTAACCCGAACCCTAAACCTAACCCTAACCCTAAACCTAACCCTAACCCGAACCATAACCCGAACCCTAACCCGAACCCTAACCCGAACCCTAACCCTAACCCTAACCCGAACCCTAACCCTAACCCGAACCCTAACCCAAACCCACTCCTAACCCTAACCCTAACCCTAACCCTAACCCTAACCCTAACCCGAACCCGAACCCTAACCCTAACCCCTAACCCTAACCCTAACCCTAACCCTAACCCGAACCCTAACCCTAACCCTAACCCCTAACACTAACACTAACCCTAACCCTAAACCGAACCCTAACCCTAACCCTAACCCTAACCCTAACGCTAACCCTAACCTGAACCTGAAACCGAACCCTAACCCTAACCCTAACCCGAACCCTAAACCTAACCCGAACCCTAACCCGAACCCGAACCCTAACCCTAACCCGAACCCTAACCCTAACCCTAACCGGAAACCTAACCCTAACACTAACCCCGAACCCGAACCCTAACCCTAAACCTAACCCTAACCCAAACCCTAAACCAAACCCTAACCCGAACCCCAAACCTAACCCTAATCTGAACCCGACAGTAACCTATCCCTAACCCGAACCCGAACCCTAAACCCTTAACCGAATCCTAACCCTAAATCGAACCCTAACCCGAACCCTAACCCTAACCATAACCCCGAACCCGAACCCTAAACCTAACCCTAACCCTAACCCGAACCCTAACCCGAACCCTCCCTGAAACACAACGCTACCCCTAACCCGAACCCGAACCCTAACCCTAAACCTAACCCGAAACCTAACCCTAAACCGAACCCTAAACCTAACCCTAACCCTAACCCGAACCCGAACCCTAACCCTAACCCGACCCCTAACCCGAACCCTAACACGAACCCTAACCCTAACCCTAACCCTAATCCTAACCCGAACCCTAATCCTAACCCTTACCCTAACCCTAAACCTACCCGAACCCTAACCCTAACACGAACCCGAACCCTAACCCTAACCCGAAACCTAACCCAAACCCAACCCTAACCCGAACCCTAACCCTTCCCCGAACCCTAACCCTAACCCTAACCCTAACCGAAACCTAAACCTAACCCGAACCCTAACCCTAAACCTATCCCGAAACCTAACCCTAACCCTAACCCGAATACTAACCATAACCCGAACCCTAACCCTAACCCTAACCCTAACCCTAACCGTAACCGTAACCCTAACCCTAACCCGAACCCTAACCCTAACACTTACCCGAACCCTAACCCAAAACCTAACCCTAACCCTAACCTGAACAGTAACCCCTAACCCTAACCCAAACCCGAAACCTAACCCGAACCCGAACACTAACCCTAACCCGAACCTGAACCCTAACCCTAAACCGAACCCGAACCCGAACCCTAACCCTAACCCTAACCCGAACACTAACCCTAACCCTAAACTTAACCCGAAACCGAACCCTAACTGTAAACCTTACCCTAACCCTAACCCGAACCCTAAACCTAACCCGAACCCTAACCCTAACCCTAACCCTAACCCGAACCCTAACCCGAACCCTAACCCGAACCCTAACCCTAACCCTAACCGGAACCCTAACCCGAACCCTAACCCTAACCCTAATCCGAACCCTAACCCTAACCGTAACCCAAAACCTAACCCTAACCCTAAACCGAACCCTAACCCTAACCCGAACCCGAACCCTAACTCTAACCCGACACTAACCCTAACCCTAACCCTAAACCGAACACTAACCCTAACCCTAACCCGAACCCTAACCCTAACCTTAACCCGAACCCTAACACTAACCCTAACCCGAACACTAACACTAACCCTAACCCTAACCATAACCCTAACCCTAACCCGAACCCTAACCCTAACCCGAACCCTAACCCGAACCGAACCCTAATCCGAACCCTAACCCTAACCCGAACCCTAACCCTAACCCTAACCCTAACCCCTACCCGAAACCTAAACCTAACCCGAATCCTAACCCTAAACCTAACCCGAATCCTAACCCGAACCCTAAACCTAAACCTAACCCTAACCCTAACCCTAACCTGAACCCTAACCCTAACCCTAACCCGAACCCGAACCCTAACCGGAACCCTAACCCTAATCCTAACCCGAACCCTAACCCTAATCCGAACCCTAACCCTAACCCTAAACCTAACCCTAACCAGAAACCTAACCCGAACCCTAACCCGAACCCTAACCCGAACCCTAACCCGAAACCTAACCCTAACCCTAACCCGAACCCTAACCCGAACCCTAACCCTAACCCTAACCCGAACCCTAACCCTAACCCTATCCCTAACCCGAACTCTAACCCTAACCCTAACCCTAACCCGAAACCGAACCCTAACCTAACCCTAACCCGAACCCTAACCCCTAACCCTAACCCGAACCCGAGCTCTAACCCGAACCCGACCCCTAACCCTAACCCGAACCCGAAACCTAACCCTAACCCGAACCCAAACGCGAATCCTAACCGAACCCTAACCCTAACCCTAACCCTAACCCGAACCCTAACCCTAACCCTAACCCTAACCCGAACCCGAACCCTAAATCTAACCCGAACCCTGATCCGAAAACTAACCCGAAACCTAACTCTATACCTAACCCTATCCCTAACCCTAACCCTAACACTAAACCGAACCCTAACCCGAACCCTAACCCGAACCCTAACCCTAACCCTAACCTGAACCCTAACCCGAACCCTAACCCTAACCCTAACACGAACCCTAACCCTAACCCTAACCCGAACCCTAACCCGAACCCTAACCATAACCCTAACCGGAACCCTAACCCTAACCCTAAACCGAACCCTAACCCTAAACCGAACGCGAACCCTAACCCGAAACCTAACCCTAACCCTAATCCGAACCCTAACCCTAACCCTAACCCTAACGCTAACCCGAACCAGAACCATAACCCTAAACCTAACCCGAAACCTAACCCTAACCCTAACCCTAACCCGAACCCTAACCCTAACCCTAACCCTAACCCGAACCTTAACCCGAACCCTAACCCTAACCCTAACCCGAACTCCAACACTAACCCTAACCCTAACCCGAACACTAACCCTAAACCGAACCGTAACCCTAACCCTTACCCTAACCCTAACCCGAACCCTAACCCTAACCCTAACCTAAACCTAAACCTAATCCGAACCCTAACCTTAACACTAACCCTAACCCTAACACTAACCCCTAACCCTACCACGAACCCTAACCCTAACCCTAACCCGAACCCTAACCCCTAACCCTAACCCGAACGAGAACCCTAAACCTGACCCTAACCCTAACCCTAACCCGAACCCGAACCCTAACCCTAACCAGAACCCTAACCCTAACCCTAACCTGAACCCGAAACCTAACCCGAACCCTAACCCTAAACCTAACGCGAACCGTAACCCTAACATGAACCCTAACCCTAAACCGAACCCGAACCCTAACCCTAACCCTAACCCGAACCCGAACCCTAACCCTAACCCGAACCCGAACCCTAACCCTAACCCTAACGCGAACCCTAACCCTAACACGAACCCTAAACCTAACCCGAACTCGAACCCTAACCCTAACCCAAAACCGAACCCGAACCCGAACCCTAACCCTAACCCGAACCCGAACCCTAACCCTAACCCTAACGCGAACCCTAACCCTAACACGAACCCTAAACCTAACCCGAACTCGAACCCTAACCCTAACCCAAAACCGAACCCGAACCCTAACCCCTAACCCGAACACTAACCCTAAGTCGAAACCTAACCCTAACCTGAATCCTAACCCTAACCCTAACCCTAATCCGAACCCTAACTCTAACCTAACCCTAACCCTAACCCGAAACCTATCCCTAACCCTAACCCTAAACCTAACCCTAAACCGAACCCTAACCCTAACCCTAATCCGAAACCTAACTCTAACCCTAACCCTAACCCGAAACCTAACCCTAACCCTAACCCTAACCCTAACCCTAACCCCAACCCTAAACCTAAGCCTAACCCTAACCTTAACCCGAACCCTAACCCTAACCCTAACCCTAACCCTAACCCTAACCCGAACCCGAACCCGAACCCTAACCCTAACCCTAATCAGGACCCTAACTCTAACCCGAACCCTAACCCGAACCCTAACCCGAACCCTAACTCTAACCATAACCCTAACCCTAACCCGAACCCTAAACCTAACCCTAACCCTAAACCTAACCCTAACCCTAACCCGAACCCTAACCCGAACCCTAACCCGAACCCTAACCCGAACCCTAACCCTAACCCTAACCCGAACCCTAACCCTAACCCGAACCCTAACCCAAACCCACTCCTAACCCTAACCCTAACCCTAACCCTAACCCTAACCCTAACCCGAACCCGAACCCTAACCCTAACCCCTAACCCTAACCCTAACCCTAACCCTAACCCGAACCCTAACCCTAACCCTAACCCCTAACACTAACACTAACCCTAACCCTAAACCGAACCCTAACCCTAACCCTAACCCTAACCCTAACGCTAACCCTAACCCGAACCCGAAACCGAACCCTAACCCTAACCCTAACCCGAACCCTAAACCTAACCCGAACCCTAACCCGAACCCGAACCCTAACCCTAACCCGAACCCTAACCCTAACCCTAACCGGAACCCTAACCCTAACACTAACCCCGAACCCGAACCCTAACCCTAAACCTAACCCTAACCCAAACCCTAAACCAAACCCTAACCCGAACCCCAAACCTAACCCTAATCTGAACCCGACAGTAACCTATCCCTAACCCGAACCAACCCTAAACCCTTAACCGAATCCTAACCCTAAATCGAACCCTAACCCGAACCTTAACCCTAACCATAACCCCGAACCCGAACCCTAAACCTAACCCTAACCCTAACCCGAACCCTAACCCGAACCCTCCCTGAAACACAACGCTACCCCTAACCCGAACCCGAAACCTAACCCTAAACCTAACCCGAAACCTAACCCTAAACCGAACCCTAAACCTAACCCTAACCCTAACCCGAACCCGAACCCTAACCCTAACCCGACCCCTAACCCGAACCCTAACACGAACCCTAACCCTAACCCAAACCCGAATCCTAACCCGAACCCTAATCCTAACCCTTACCCTAACCCTAAACCTACCCGAACCCTAACCCTAACACGAACCCGAACCCTAACCCTAACCCGAAACCTAACCCAAACCCAACCCTAACCCGAACCCTAACCCTTCCCCGAACCCTAACCCTAACCCTAACCCTAACCCTAACCGAAACCTAAACCTAACCCGAACCCTAACCCTAAACCTATCCCGAAACCTAACCCTAACCCTAACCCGAATACTAACCATAACCCGAACCCTAACCCTAACCCTAACCCTAACCCTAACCGTAACCGTAACCCTAACCCTAACCCGAACCCTAACCCTAACACTTACCCGAACCCTAACCCGAAACCTAACCCTAACCCTAACCTGAACAGTAACCCCTAACCCTAACCCGAACCCGAAACCTAACCCGAACCCGAACACTAACCCTAACCCGAAACTGAACCCTAACCCTAAACCGAACCCGAACCCGAACCCTAACCCTAACCCTAACCCGAACACTAACCCTAACCCTAAACTTAACCCGAAACCGAACCCTAACTGTAACCCTTACCCTAACCCTAACCCGAACCCTAAACCTAACCCGAACCCTAACCCTAACCCTAACCCTAACCCGAACCCTAACCCGACCCTAACCCGAACCCGAACCCTAACCCTAACCCTAACCGGAACCCTAACCCGAACCCTAACCCTAACCCTAATCCGAACCCTAACCCTAACCGTAACCCAAAACCTAACCCTAACCCTAAACCGAACCCTAACCCTAACCCGAACCCGAACCCTAACTCTAACCCGACACTAACCCTAACCCTAACCCTAAACCGAACACTAACCCTAACCCTAACCCGAACCCTAACCCTAACCCTAACCCGAACCCTAACACTAACACTAACCCGAACACTAACACGAACCCTAACCCTAACCATAACCCTAACCCTAACCCGAACCCTAACCCTAACCCGAACCCTAACCCGAACCCAACCCTAACCCGAACCCTAACCCTAACCCGAACCCTAACCCTAACCCTAACCCTAACCCCTACCCGAAACCTAAACCTAACCCGAATCCTAACCCTAAACCTAACCCGAATCCTAACCCGAACCCTAAACCTAAACCTAACCCTAACCCTAACCCTAACCTGAACCCTAACCCTAACCCTAACCCGAACCCGAACCCTAACCGGAACCCTAACCCTAATCCTAACCCGAACCCTAACCCTAATCCGAACCCTAACCCTAACCCTAAACCTAACCCTAACCAGAAACCTAACCCGAACCCTAACCCGAACCCTAAGCCGAACCCTAACCCGAAACCTAACCCTAACCCTAACCCGAACCCTAACCCGAACCCTAACCCTAACCCTAACCCGAACCCTAACCCTAACCCTATCCCTAACCCGAACCCTAACCCTAACCCTAACCCTAACCCGAAACCGAACCCTAACCTAACCCTAACCCGAACCCTAACCCCTAACCCTAAACCGAACCCGAGCTCTAACCCGAACCCGACCCCTAACCCTAACCCGAACCCGAACCCTAACCCTAACCCGAACCCAAACGCGAATACTAACCGAACCTTAACCCTAACCCTAACCCTAACCCGAACCCTAACCCTAACCCTAACCCTAACCCGAACCCGAACCCTAAATCTAACCCGAACCCTGATCCGAAACCTAACCCGAAACCTAACTCTATACCTAACCCTAACCCTAACCCTAACCCTAACCCTAAACCGAACCCTAACCCGAACCCTAACCCGAACCCTAACCCTAACCCTAACCTGAACCCTAACCCGAACCCTAACCCTAACCCTAACACGAACCCTAACCCTAACCCTAACCCGAACCCTAACCCGAACCCTAACCATAACCCTAACCGGAACCCTAACCCTAACCCCGAACCCTAACCCTAAACCGAAAGCGAACCCTAACCCGAACCCTAACCCTAACCCTAATCCGAACCCTAACCCTAACCCAAACCCTAACGCTAACCCAAACCAGAACCATAACCCTAAACCTAACCCGAAACCTAACCCTAACCCTAACCCTAACCCTAACCCGAACCCTAACCCTAACCCTAACCCTAACCCGAACCTTAACCCGAACCCTAACCCTAACCCTAACCCGAACTCTAACACTAACCCTAACCCTAACCCGAACACTAACCCTAAACTGAACCGTAACCCTAACCCTTACCCTAACCCTAACCCGAACCCTAACCCTAACCCTAACCTAAACCTAATCCGAACCCTAACCTTAACACTAACCCTAACCCTAACACTAACCCCTAACCCTACCACGAACCCTAACCCTAACCCTAACCCTAACCCTAACCCGAACCCTAACCCCTAACCCTAACCCGAACGAGAACCCTAAACCTGACCCTAACCCTAACCCTAACCCGAACCCGAACCCTAACCCTAACCAGAACCCTAACCCTAACCCTAACCTGAACCCGAAACCTAACCCGAACCCTAACCCTAAACCTAACGCGAACCCTAACCCTAACATGAACCCTAACCCTAAACCGAACCCGAACCCTAACCCTAACCCTAACCCGAACCCGAACCCTAACCCTAACCCGAACCCGAACCCTAACCCTAACCCTAACGCGAACCCTAACCCTAACACGAACCCTAAACCTAACCCGAACTCGAACCCTAACCCTAACCCAAAACCGAACCCGAACCCGAACCCTAACCCTAACCCGAACCCGAACCCTAACCCTAACCCTAACGCGAACCCTAACCCTAACACGAACCCTAAACCTAACCCGAACTCGAACCCTAACCCTAACCCAAAACCGAAACCGAACCCTAACCCCTAACCCGAACACTAACCCTAAGTCGAAACCTAACCCTAACCTGAATCCTAACCCTAACCCTAACCCTAACCCGAACCCTAACTCTAACCTAACCCTAACCCTAACCCGAAACCTATCCCTAACCCTAACCCTAAACCTAACCCTAAACCGAACCCTAACCCTAACCCTAATCCGAAACCTAACTCTAACCCTAACCCTAACCCGAAACCTAACCCTAACCCTAACCCTAAACCTAACCCTAACCCTAACCCGAACTCTAACACGAACCCTAACCCGAACCCTAACCCGAACCCTAACCCTAACCACTAACCCTAACCCTAACCCTAACCCTAACCCGAAACCTAACCCTAACCCTAACCCCTAACACTAACCCTAACCCTAACCCTAAACCGAACCCTAAACCTAACCCTAAACCTAACCCTAACCCGAACCCTAACCCGAACCCTACCCCTAACCCTAATCCGAACCCTAAACCTAACCCTAACGCTAACCCTAACCCGAAACTGAACCCTAACACTAAACCTAACCCGAACCCGAACCCTAACCCTAACCCGAACCCTAACCCTAACCCGAACCCTAAACCTAACCCGAAGCCTAACCCTAACACTAACCCGAACCCTAACCCTAACCGTAACCCTAACCCGAACCCTAAACCTAAAGCTAATCCGAAACCTAACCCTAACCATAACCCGAAACCTAACCCTATCCCGAACCCTAAACCTAACCCGAACCCGAACACAAACCCTAACCCTAACCCGAACCCTAACCCTAACCCGAACCCGAACCCTAACCCTAACCCCAACCCTAACCCTAACCCTAAACCGAACCCTAAACCTAACCCTAACCCGAACCCTAACCCTAACCCGAATCCTAATCCTAACCCGAACCCGAACACGAACCCAAAACCTAACCCTAACCCGAACCCTAACCCTAACCCTAACCCTAACCCTAACCCTAACCCCTAACCCTAACCCTATCCCTAACCCTAACCCGAACCCTAACACTAACCCTAACCCAACCCTAACCCTAACCCTAACCCTAACCCGAAACCTAAACCTAACGAGAATCCTAACCCTAAACCTAACCCGAATCCTAACCCGAACCCTAACCCTAACCCTAACCCTAACCCGAAACCTAACCCTAACCCTAACCCGAACCCGAACCCTAACCGAAACCCTAACCCTAATCCTAACCCGAACCCTAACCCTAACCCGAACCCTAACCCTAAACCGAACCCTAACCGTAACCCTAACCCTAACCCGAACCCGAACCCTAACCCTAAACCTAACCCTAACCCTAACCCGAACCCGAACCCTAAATCTAACCCGAAACCTAAACCAAACCCTAACCCGAACCCTAACTCTATCCCTAACCCTAACCCTAAACCGAACCCTAACCCTAACCCTAACCCTAACCCGAATCCTAACCCTAACCCTAACCGGAACCCTAACCCTAACTCTAACCCGAACCCGAACCCTAACCCCTTAACCGAATCCTAACCCTAACCCGAACCCTAACCCGAACCCTAACCCGAACCATAACCCCGAACCCGAACCATAAACCTAACCCTAACACTAACCCGAACCCTAACCGGAACCCTACCTGAACCACAACCCTAACCCTAACCCGAACCCTAACCCGAACCCTAACCCGAACCCTAACACTAACCCTAACCCGAACCCTAACCCGAACCCTAAACCTAACCCTAACCCGAACCCTAACCCTAACCGTAACCCGAAACATAACCCTAACCCGAACCCGAACCCTAAAGCAAACCCGAACCCGAACCCGAACCCTAACACTAACCCTAACCCGAAACCTAACACTAACCCTAACCCTAAACCTAACCCTAACCCTAACTCTAACCCTAACCCGACCCCGAACCCTCAAACTAAAACCTAACCCGAACCCTAACCCAAACCCGAAACCTAACCCTAACCCGAACCCTAAACCTAACCCTAACCCTAATCCGAACCCGAACCTTAAACCGAACCCTAAACCTACCCCGAACCCGAACCCGAACCCCAACCCTAACCCCAACCGTAACCGTAACCCTAACCCGAACCCTAAACCTAAAGCTAACCCGAAACCTAACCCTAACCCTAACCCTAAACCGAACACTAAACCTTACCCAAACCCTAACCCTAAACCTAACCCCAACCCTAACCCTAACCCTAACCCGAACCCTAAACCTAACCCTAACCCGAACCCTAACCCTAACTCGAACCCTAACCCTAACCCTAACCCGAATCCTAACACTAACCCGAACCCGAACACGAACCCTAACCCTAACACTAACCGGAACCCTAACCCAAACCCTAACCCTAACCCTAACCCGAACCCTATCCCTAACCCTAACCCGAACCCTAACCCGAACCTAACCCTAACCCGAAACCTAAACCTAACCCGAATCCTAACCCTAAACCTAACCCGAATCCTAACACGAACCCTAACCCTAACCCTAACCCTAACCCTAACCCTAACCCGAACCCTAACCCTAAACCTAACCCGAACCCGAACCCTAACCGGAACCCTAACCCAAATCCTAACCCGAACCCTAACCATAACCCGAACACTAACCCTAACCCTAACCCGAACCCGAACCCGAACCCGAACACTAACTCTAACACGAACCCAAAACCGAACCCGAACCCTAACTCTATCCCTAAACCTAACCCTAAACCGAACCCTAACCCTAACCCTAAACCTAACCCGAATCCTAACCCTAAACCTAACCCGAATCCTAACCCGAACCCTAACCCTAACCCTAACCCTAACCCGAACCCTAAACCCCTACCCTAAACCTAAACCGAACCCTAACCCGAACCCTACCGAACCACAACCCTAAACCTAACCCGAACCAGAACACTAATCCTAACCCTAACCCGAAACCTAACCCTAACCCGAACCCTAACCCTAACCCTAACCCTAACTCTAACCCGAACCCTAACGCTAACCCTAACCCGAACCCTAAAAGTAACCCGAACCCTAACCCTAACCCTAACCCGAACCCTAACCCTAACCCGAACCTGAACCCTAACCCTAACCCGAAACCTAACCCGAACCCAACCCTAACCCGAACCCTAACCTTAAACCGAACCTTAACCCTAACCCTAACCCTAACCGAAACCTAAACCTAACCAGAACCCTAACCCTAAACCTAACCCGAACGCTCACCCTAACCCTAACCCGAACCCTAATCGTAACCCGAACCCTAACCATAACCCTAACCCTAACCGTAACACTAACCCTAACCCGAACCCTAACCCTAACCCTAACCCGAACCCTAACCCGAAACCTAACCCTAATCCTAACCTGAACACTAACCCCTAACACTAACCCGAACCCGAACCCTAACCCGAACCCGAACCCTAACCCTAACCCCAACCCTAACCCTAACCCTAAACCGAACCCTAAACCTAACCCTAACCCGAACCCTAACCCTAACCCGAATCCTAATCCTAACCCGAACCCGAACACGAACCCAAAACCTAACCCTAACCCGAACCCTAACCCTAACCCTAACCCTAAACCTAACCCCTAACCCTAACCCTATCCCTAACCCTAACCCGAACCCTAACACTAACCCTAACCCAACCCTAACCCTAACCCTAACCCTAACCCGAAACCTAAACCTAACGAGAATCCTAACCCTAAACCTAACCCGAATCCTAACCCGAACCCTAACCCTAACCCTAACCCTAACCCGAAACCTAACCCTAACCCTAACCCGAACCCGAACCCTAACCGAAACCCTAACCCTAATCCTAACCCGAACCCTAACCCTAACACGAACCCTAAACCTAAACCGAACCCTAACCGTAACCCTAACCCTAACCCGAACCCGAACCCTAACCCTAAACCTAACCCTAACCCTAACCCTAACCCGAACCCTAAATCTAACCCGAAACCTAAACCAAACCCTAACCCGAACCCTAACTCTATCCCTAACCCTAACCCTAAACCAAACCCTAACCCTAACCCTAACACTAACCCGAACCCTAACCCTAACCCTAACCGGAACCCTAACCCTAACTCTAACCCGAACCCGAACCCTAACCCCTTAACCGAATCCTAACCCTAACCCGAACCCTAACCCGAACCCTAACCCGAACCATAACCTTGAACCCGAACCCTAAACCTAACCCTAACACTAACCCGAACCCTAACCCGAACCCTAACCCGAACCCTAACAGCAACCCTAACCCGAACCCTAACCCGAACCCTAAACCTAACCCTAACACGAACCCTAACCCTAACCGTAACCCGAAACATAACCCTAACCCGAACCCGAACACTAAAGCAAACCCGAACCGGAACCCGAACCCTAACACTAACCCTAACCCGAAACCTAACACTAACCCTAACCCTAACCCTAACCCTAACCCTAACTCTAACCCTAACCCGACCCCGAACCCTCAAACTAAAACCTAACCCGAACCCTAACCCAAACCCGAAACCTAACCCTAACCCGAACCCTAAACCTAACCCTAACCCTAATCCGAACCCGAACCTTAAACCGAACCCTAAACCTACCCCGAACCCGAACCCGAACCCCAACCCTAACCCCAACCGTAACCGTAACCCTAACCCGAACCCTAAACCTAAAGCTAACCCGAAACCTAACCCTAACCCTAACCCTAAACCGAACCCTAAACCTTACCCAAACCCTAACCCTAAACCTAAACCCAACCCTAACCCTAACCCTAACCCGAACCCTAAACCTAACCCTAACCCGAACCCTAACCCTAACTCGAACCCTAACCCTAACCCTAACCCGAATCCTAACACTAACCCGAACCTGAACACGAACCCTAACCCTAACACTAACCGGAACCCTAACCCAAACCCTAACCCTAACCCTAACCCGAACCCTATCCCTAACCCTAACCCGAACCCTCACCCGAACCTAACCCTAACACGAAACCTAAACCTAACCCGAATCCTAACCCTAAACCTAACCCGAATCCTAACACGAACACTAACCCTAACCCTAACCCTAACACTAACCCTAATCCGAACCCTAACCCTAAACCTAACCCGAACCCGAACCCTAACCGGAACCCTAACCCAAATCCTAACCCGAACCCTAACCATAACCCGAACAATAACCCTAACCCTAACCCGAACCCGAACCCGAACCCGAACACTAACTCTAACACGAACCCAAAACCGAACCCGAACCCGAACCCTAACTCTATCCCTAAACCTAACCCTAAACCGAACCCTAACCCTAACCCTAAACCTAACCCGAATCCTAACCCTAAACCTAACCCGAATCCTAACCCGAACCCTAACCCTAACCCTAACCCTAACCCGAACCCTAAACCCCTACCCTAAACCTAAACCGAACCCTAACCCGAACCCTACCGAACCACAACCCTAAACCTAACCCGAACCAGAACACTAATCCTAACCCTAACCCGAAACCTAACCCTAACCCGAACCCTAACCCTAACCCTAACCCTAACTCTAACCCAAACCCTAACGCTAACCCTAACCCGAACCCTAAAACTAACCCGAACCCTAACCCTAACCCTAACCCGAACCCTAACCCTAACCCGAACCTGAACCCTAACCCTAACCCGAAACCTAACCCGAACCCAACCCTAACCCGAACCCTAACCTTAAACCGAACCTTAACCCTAACCCTAACCCTAACCGAAACCTAAACCTAACCAGAACCCTAACCCTAAACCTAACCCGAACGCTCACCCTAACCCTAACCCGAACCCTAATCGTAACCCGAACCCTAACCATAACCCTAATCCTAACCGTAACACTAACCCTAACCCGAACCCTAACCCTAACCCTAACCCGAACCCTAACCCGAAACCTAACCCTAATCCTAACCTGAACACTAACCCCTAACACTAACCCGAACCCGAACCCTAACCCGAACCCGAACCGTAACCCTAACCCGAACCCGAACCCTAACCCTAAACCCGAACCCGAACCCGAACCCTAACCCTAACCCTAACCCGAAACCTAACCCTAACCCTAACCTTAACTCGAACCCGAACTCTAACTCTAACCCTAACCCTAACCCTAACCCGAAACCTAACACTAACCCGAACCCTAACCCGAACCCTAACACTAACCCTAACCCTAACCCTAAACCGAACCCTAAACCTAACCCGAACCCTAACCCTAACCCTAACCCTAACCCGAACCCTAACCCGAACCCTAACCCTAACCCTAACCCTAACCCTAAACCGAACCCTAAACCTAACCCGAACCCTAACCCTAACCCTAACCCTAACCCGAACCCTAACCCGAACCCTAAGCCTAACCCTTCCCCGAACCCTAACCCGAACCCTAACCCTAACCCTAACCCGAACCCTAACCCTAACCGTAACCCGAAAGCTAACCCTAACCCGAAATCGAACCCTAACCCTAACCCGAACCCGAACACGAACCCTAACCCTAACCCTAACCCGAACCCTAACACTAACCCTAACCCTATCCCTAACCCTAACCCGAAACCTAACTGTAAACCTAACCCGAAACCGAACCCGAACCTTAACCCTAACCTTAACACTAACCCTACCCTAACCCCAACCCTAACCCTAACGCTAACCATAACTCGAACCCTAACCCTAACCCTAACCCGAACCCGAACCCTCACCCTAACCCCTAACCCGAACCCTAACCCTAACCCGAACCCTAACCCTAACCCGAAACCGAACCCTAACCCTAACCCTAACCCGAACCCGAACCCTAACCCTAACCCGACCCTAACCATAACCCTAACCCTAACCCGAACCCTAACCCTAACCCGAACCCGACCCCTAACCCGAAACCTAACCCGTCCCTAACCCTAACCCTAACCCTAACCCGAACCCTAAACCTAACCCTAACCCGACCCATAACCCGAACCCTAACCCTAAACCGAACACGAACCCTAACCCGAACCCTACCCCTAACCCTCATCCGAACCCTAACCCTAACCCTAACCCTAACCCTAACCCTAAACCGAACCCTAACACTAACCCGAACCCTAACCCTAACCCGAACACTAAACCTAACCCGAACCCTAACCCGAACCCAATCCCGAACCCGAACCCTAACCCTAACCCTAAACCGAACCCTAACTCTAACCCTAACCCTAACCCGAAACCTAACCCTAACCCGAAACCTAACACTAACCCTAACCCGAACCCTAACCCTAACCCTAACCCGAACCCTAACCCTAACCCGAACGCGAACCCTAAACCTAACCCGACCCTAACCCTAAACCTAACCCTAACCCGAACCCTAACCCTAACCCTAACCCGACCCCTAACCCGAACCCTAACACGAACCCTAACCCTAACCCTAACCCTAACCCTAACCCGAAACCTAACCCTAACCCTAACTCGAACCCCAACCCCAACCCGAACCCTAACCCTAACCCTAACCCGAACCCTAACCCTAACCCTAACCCGAACCCTAACCCTAACCCGAAACCTAACCCGAACCCAACCCTAACCCGAACCCTAACCCTAAACCGAACCCTCACCCTAACCCTAACCCTAACCCGAAACCTAAACCTAACACGAATCCTAACCCTAAACCTAACCCGAAACCTATCCCGAACCCTAACCCTAACCCTAACCCTAACACTAACCCTAAACCTAACCTGAACCCTAACCCTAACCCTAACCCGAACCCGAACCCTAACCAGAACCTTAACCCTAATCCTAACCCGAACCCTAACCCTAACCCGAACCCGAACCCTAAACCTAACCCTAAACCTAACCCTAAACAGAATCCTAACCCGAACCCTAACCCGAACCCTAACCCGAACCCTAACCCTAACCCTAACCCGAACCCTAACCCGAACCCTAACCCTAACCCTAACCCTAACCCTAAACCTAACCCCGACCCTAACCCTAACCCTAACCCTAACCCTAACTCGAACCCTAACCCTAACCCTAACACTAACCCGAACCCGTACCCTCACCCTAAACCCTAATCCGAACCCTAACCCTAACCCGAAACCTAACCCTAACCCGAAACCGAACCCTAACCCTAACCCTAACCCGAACCCGAACCCTAACCCTAACCCGACCCTAACACTAACCCTAACCCTAACCCGAACCCTAACCCTAACCCTAACCCGACACCTAACCCAACCCTAACCCGTCCCTAACCCTAACCCTAACCCTAACCCGAACCCTAACCCTAACCCTAACCCGACCCCTAACCCGAACACTAACCCTAACCCGAACCCGAAACCTAACCCGAAACCTACCCCTAACCCTCATCCGAACCCTAACGCTAACCCTAACCCTAACCCTAACCATAACCCGAACCCGAAACCTAACACTAACCCTAACCCTAACCCGAACCCTAACACGAACCCTGACCCTAACCCTAACCCTACCCTATTCCGAACCCTAACCCTAACCCTAACCCGAACCCTAACCCCAACCCGAACCCTAACCCTAACCCTAACACGTACCCTAACCCTAACCCGAACCCGAACCCTAACCCTAACCCGAAACCTAACCCGAACCCAACCCTAAATCGAACCCTAACCCTAACCCGAACCCTCACCCTAACCCTAACCCTAACCCGAAACCTAAACCTAACCCGAATCCTAACCCGAAACCTAACCCTAAACCTAAACCGAACCCTAAACCTAACCCTAACCCTAACCCGAAACCTAACCCTAAACCTTACCCGAAACCTAACACTAACCCTAACCCGAACCCTAACCCTAACTCGAAACCTAACCCTAACCCGAACCCGAACCCTAACCCTAACCCGACCCTAACCCTAACCCTAACCCGAACCCTAACCCTAACCCTAACCCGACACCTAACCCGAACCCTAACACGAACCCTAACCGTAACCCTAACCCTAACCCGAACCCTAACCCTAACCCTAACCCGAACCCTAACCCTAACCCGAAACCTAACCCGAACCCAAACCTAACCCGAACCCTAAACCTAACCCAAACCCTAACCCTAACCCTAACCCTAACCCTAACCCTAACCCTTACCCGAAACCTAAACCTAACCCGAATCCTAACCCTTAACCTAACCCGAATCCTAACCCGAACCCTAACCCTAACCCTAACCCTAACCCTAACCCTAACCCGAACCCGAACCCTAACCCCTTAACCGAATCCTAACCCTAACCCGAACCCTAACACAAACCCTAACCCCGAACCCGAACCCTAAACCTAACCCTAACCATAACCCGAACCCTAACCCGAAACCTAACTGAACCCCAACCGTAACCCTAACCCGAACCCGAACACTAACCCTAAACCGAACCCTAACCCTAACCCGAACCCTAACCCTAACCCTAACCCTAACCCGAACCCGAACACTAACCCTAACCAGACCCCTAACCCGAACCCTAACACGAACCCTAACCCTAACCCTAACCCTAACCCTAACACGAACCCTAACCCTAACCCGAACCCGAACCCTAACCCTAACCCGAAACCTATCCGAACCCAACCCACCCGAACCCTAACCCTAACCCTAACCCTAACCCTAACCCGAAACCTAAACCTAACCCGAACCCTAACCATAAACCTAACCCGATCCCTAAACCTAACCCTAACCCGAACCCTAACCGTAACCCGAAACATAACCCTAACTCTAACACAAAACCCAACCCTAACCCGAACCCTAACCCTAACCCGAATCCTAACCAAACCCTAACCCTAACCCTAACCTGAACACTAACCCCTAACCCTAACACGAACCCGAACCCTAACCCGAACCCGAACCCTAACCTAACCCGAACCCGAACCCTAACCCAAACCCGAACCCGAACACGACCCCTAACACGAACCCTAACCCTAACCCTAACCCTAACCCTAACCCTAACCCGAACCCTAACTCTAACCCTAAACCTAACCCTAACCCGAACCCTAACCCTAACCCGAACTCTAACCGGAACCCTAACCTGAATCCTAACCCTAACCCTAACCCTAACCCTAACCCTAACCCGAACCCTAAACCTAACCCGAACCCTAACCGTAACCCTAAACCGAACCCTAAACCTAAAGCTAATCCGAAACTTAACCCTAACCCTAACCCGAAACCTAACACTATCCCGAACCCTAAATCTAACCAGAACCCGAACCCGAACCCTAACCCTAACCCGAACCCTAACCCTAACCCGAACCCGAACCCTAACCCTAACCCCAACCCGAACCCTAACCCTAACCCGAACCCTAAACATAACACTAACCCGAACCCTAACCCTAACCCGAACCCTAACACTTACCCTAACCCGAATCCTAACCCTAACCCGAACCCGAACACGAACCCTAACCCTAACCCTAACCCGAACCCTAACCCTAACCCTAACCCTAACCCTAACCCCTAACCTTAACCCGAACCCTAACCCTAACCCTAAACCTAACTCTAACCCTAACCCGAACCCTAACCCTAACACTAACCCTAACCCGAAACCTAAACCTAACCCGAAATCTAACCCTAAACCTAACCCGAATCCTAACCCGAACCCTAACCCGAACCCTAACCCTAACCCTAAACCGAAACCTAACCCTAACCCTAACCCGAACCCGAACCCGAACCCTAACCGGAACCCTAACCCTAATCCTAACCTGAACCCGAATCCTAACCCTAACCCGAACCCGAACACGAACCCTAACCCTAACCCTAACACGAACCCTAACCCTAACCCTAACCCTAACTCTAACCCTAACCCCTAACCTTAACCCGAACCCTAACCCTAACCCTAACTCTAACCCTAACCCGAACCCTAACCCTAACCCTAACCCTAACCCGAAACCTAAACCTAACCCGAAATCTAACCCTAAACCTAACCCGAATCCTAACCTGAACCCTAACCCTAACCCGAACCCTAACCCTAAACCGAACCCTAACCCTAACCCTAACCCGAACCCGAACCCTAACCCTAACCCTAACCCTAAACCTAACCCGAACCCTAACTCTAACCTGAACCCTAAACCAAACCCTAACCCGAACCCTAACTCTATCCCTAACCCTAACCCTAAACCGAACCCTAACCCTAACCCTAACCCGAACCCTAACCCTAACCGGAACCCTAACCCTAACCCTAACCCGAACCCGAACCCTAACCCCTTAACCGAATCCTAACCCTAACCCGAACCCTAACCCGAACCCTAACCCAAACCATAACCCCGAACCCGAACCCTAAACCTAACCCTAACCCTAACCTGAACCCTAACCCGAATCCTACCTGAACCACAACCCTAACCCTAACCCGAACACGAACCCTAACCCTAACCCTAACCCGAACCCTAACCCTAACCCGAACCCTAACCCTAACTGTAACCCTAACCCGAACCCGAACCCTAACCCTAACCCGACCCCTAACCCGAACCCTAACACGAACCATAACCCTAAACCTAACCCTAACTCTAACGCGAACCCTAACGCTAACCCTAACCAGAACTCTAACCCTAACCCGAACCCTAACCCTAACCCGAACCCTAAACCTAACCCTAACCCGAACCCTAACCCTAACCCGAACCCGAACCCTAACCCTAACCCGAAACCTAACCCGAAACCAACCCTAACCCGAACCCTAACTCTAACCCTAACCCTCACCGAAACCTAAACAAACCCGAACCCTAACCCTAAACCTAACGCGAACCCTAACCCTAACACTAACCCGAAACCGAACCCTAACCCGAACCCGAACACTAACCCTAACCTGAACCCGAAAGCTAACCCTAACCAGAACCCGAACCCGAACCCTAAACCTAACCATAACCCGAACCCTAACCCTAACCCCAACCCGAACCCTAACCCTAACCCGAACCCTAAACATAACCCTAACCCGAACCCTAACCTTAACCCGAACCCTAACCCTTACCCTAACCCGAATCCTAACCCTAACCCGAACCCTAACCCTAACCCTAACCCGAACCCTAACCCTTACCCTAACCCGAATCCTAACCCTAACCCGAACCCTAACCCTAACCCTAACCCGAAACCTAACCCACACCCTAACCCTAATCCTAACCTGAACACTAACCCCTAACCCTAAGCCGAAACCGAACCCTAACCCGAACCCGAAACCTAACCCTAACCTGAACCCGAAACCTAACCCTAACCAGAACCCGAACCCGAACCCTAACCCTAACCATAACCCGAACCCTAACCCTAACCCTAACCTTAACCCGAACCCGAACCCTAACTCTAACCCTAACCCTAACCCTAACCGGAACCCTAAACCTAACCCGAACACTAACCCAAACCCTAACCCTAACCCTAACCCTAACCCGAAACCTAAACCTAACCCGAACCCTAACCCTAACCCTAACCCTAAACCGAACCCTAACCCGAACCCTAACCCGAACCCTAACCCTAACCCTAACGCGAACCCTAACACTAACCCTAACCCTAACCCTAACCCGAACCCTAACTCTAACCCTAAACCGAACCCGAACCCTCACACTAAAACCTAACCCGAAACCTAACCCTAACCCGAAACCTAACCCTAACCCGATCCCTAACCCTAACCCTAACCCTAATCCGAACCCGAACACTTACCCGAACCCGAACCCTAACCCTAACCCGAACCCGAACCCTAACCCTAACCCTAACCCTAAACCTAAACCGAACCCGAAACCTAACCCTAACCCGAACCCTAACACTAACCCTAACCCTAACCCTAACCCCAAATCTAAACCTAACCCTAACCCTCACCCTAATCCTAACCCTAACTCGAACCCTAACCCTAACCCTAACACTAACCCGAACCCGAACCCTCACCCTAACCCCTAACCCGAACCCTAACCCTAACCCGAACACTAACCCTAACCCGAAACCGAACCCTAACCCTAACCCAAACCCGAACCCTAACCCTAACCCTAACCCTAACCCTAACCCTAACCCCAACCCTAACCCTAACCTAACCCTAACCCTAACCCTAACTCGAACCCTAACCCTAACCCTAACCCAAACCCTAACCCGAACCTGAACCCTAACCCTAACCCTAACCCGAACCCGAACCCTAAACCTAACCCGAACCCTAACCCTAACCCGAACCCTAAACCTAACCCGAAGCCTAACCCTAACCCGAACCCGAAACCTAACCCTAACCCTAACCCTAACCCGAACCCTAACCGTAACCCTAACCCGAACCCTAAACCTAAAGCTAACCCGAAACCTAACCCTAACCCTAACCCGAACCCTAACCCTATACCGAACCCTAAACCTAACCCGAACCCGAACCCGAAACCTAACCCTAACCCGAACCCTAACCGTAACCCTTACCCAAACCCTAAACCTAAAGCTAACCCGAAACCTAACCCTAACCCTAACCCGAAACCAAACCCTATCCCGAACCCTAAACCTAACCCGAACCCGAACCCGAACCCTAACCCTAACCCGAACCCTAACCCTAACCCCACCCGAACCCTAACCGTAACCCCAACCCTAACCCTAACCCTAACCCGAACCCTAAACCTAACCCTAACCCGAACCCTAACCCTAACCCGAACCCTAACCCTAACCATAACCCGAATCCTAACCCTAACCCGAACCCGAACACGAACCCTAAACCTAACCCTAACCCGAACCCTAACCCTAACCCTAACCCTAACCCTAACCCTTACCCCTAAACCTAACCCGAACCCTAACCCTAACCCGAACCCTATCCCTAACCCTAACCCGAACCCAAACCCTAACCCTAACCCTAACCCGAAACCTAAACCTAACCGAATCCTAACCCTAAACCTAACCCGAATCCTAACCCGAACCCTAACCCTAACCCTAACCCTACCCTAACCCTAACCCGAACCCTAACCCTAACCCTAACACGAACCCTAACCGGAACCCTAACCCTAATCCTAACCCGAACCCTCACCCTAACCCGAACCCTAACCCTAACCCTAACCCTAACCCGAACCCGAACCCTAACCCTAACCCTAACCCTAACCCGAACATTAACTCTAACCCGAACCCTAAACCGAACCCTAACCCGAACCCTAACTCTATCCCTAAACCTAACCCTAAACTGAACACTAACCCTAACCCTAAACCTAACCCGAACCCTAACCCTAACCCTAACCGGAACCCTAACCCTAACCCTAACCCGATCCCGAACCCTAACCCCTTAACCGAATCCTAACCCTAACCCGAACCCTAACACGAACCCTAACCCTAACCATAACCCCAAACCCGAACCCTAAACCTAACCCTAACCCTAACCCGAACCCTAACCCGAACCCTACCTGAACCACAACCCTAACCCTAACCCGAACCCGAACCCTAACCCTAACCCTAACCCGAAACGTAACCCTAAACCGAACCCTAACCCTAACCCTAACCCGAACCCGAACCCTAAACCTAACCCGACCCCTAACCGGAACCCTAACACGAACCCTAACCCTAACCCTAACCCTAACTCTAACCCGAAACCTAACGCTAACCCTAACCCTAACCCTAACCCGAACCTGAACCGTAAC
Source organism: Urocyon cinereoargenteus (assembly GCA_032313775.1). Taxonomy (NCBI): domain Eukaryota; kingdom Metazoa; phylum Chordata; class Mammalia; order Carnivora; family Canidae; genus Urocyon; species Urocyon cinereoargenteus. The sequence continues at coordinate 1,514,820 of JAVLSZ010000015.1, read as the reverse complement.
CCTAACCCGAAACCTAACCCGAACCCAACCCTAACCCTAACCCTAACCCTAATCCGAACCCGAACACTTACCCGAACCCGAACCCTAACCCTAACCCGAACCCGAACCCTAACACTAACCCTAACCCTAAACCTAACCCGAACCCGAAACCTATCCCTAACCCGAACCCTAACACTAACCCTAACCCTAACCCTAACCCCAAATCTAAACCTAACCCTAACCCTCACCCTAATCCTAACCCTAACTCGAACCCTAACCCTAACCCTAACACTAACCCGAACCCGAACCCTCACCCTAACCCCTAACCTGAACCCTAACCCTAACCCGAACCCTAACCCTAACCCGAAACCGAACCCTAACCCTAAACCTAACCCTAACCCGAACCCTAACCCTAACCGTAACCCTAACCCTAACCCCAACCCTAACCCTAACCTAACCCTAACCCTAACCCTAACTCGAACCCTAACCCTAACCCTAACCCTACCCTAACCCTAACCCGAACCCTAACCCTAACCCTAACTCGAAACCGAACCCTAACCGGAACCCTAACCCTAATCCTAACCCAAACCCTAACCCTAACCCGAACCCTAACCCTAAACCGAACCCTAACCCTAACCCTAACCCTAACCCGAACCCGAACCCTAACCCTAACCCTAACCCTAACCCGAACATTAACTCTAACCCGAACCCTAAACCGAACCCTAACCCGAACCCTAACTCTATCCCTAAACCTAATCCTAAACCGAACCCTAACCCTAACCCTAAACCTAACCCGAACCCTAACCCTAACCCTAACCGGAACCCTAACCCTAACCCTAACCCGATCCCGAACCCTAACCCGTTAACCGAATCCTAACCCTAAACCGAACCCTAACCCGAACCCTAACCCTAACCATAACCCCGAACCCGAACCCTAAACCTAACCCTAACCCTAACCCGAACCCTAACCCGAACCCTACCTGAACCACAACCCTAACCCTAACCCGAACCCGAAACCTAACCCTAACCCTAACCCGAAACGTAACCCTAAACCGAACCCTAACCCTAACCCTAACCCGAACCCGAACCCTAAACCTAAACCGACCCCTAACCGGAACCCTAACACGAACCCTAACCCTAACCCTAACCCTAACTCTAACCCGAAACCTAACGCTAACCCTAACCCTAACCCTAACCCGAACCTGAACCGTAACCCTAAGCCGAAACCTAACCCGAACCCAACCCTAACCCTAACCCTAACCCTAATCCGAACCCGAACACTTACCCGAACCCGAACCCTAACCCTAAACCGAACCCGATCCCTAACCCTAACCCTAACCCTAAACCCGAACCCGAACCGGAACCCTAACCCTAACCCTAACCCGAAACCTAACCCTAACCCTAACCTTAACCCGAACCCGAACCCTAACTCTAACACTAAACCTAACCCTAACCCTAACGCTAACCCTAACCCTAACCCGAACCCTAAATCTAACCCTAAACCTAACACTAACCCGAACCCTAACCCTAACCCGAACTCTAACCCGAACCCTAACCCGAACCCTAACTCTAACCCTAACCGTAACCCTAACCCGAACCCTAAAACTAACCCGAACCCTATCCCTAACCCTAACCCTAACGCGAACCCTAACCCTAACACGAACACTAAACCTAACCCGAACCCTAACCCTAACCCTAACCCTAAACCGAACCCGAACCCGAACCCTAACCATAACCCGAACCTTAACCCTAACCCTAACCCTAACCCTAAACCCAACCCTAAACCTAACCCTAACCCTAACCTTAACCCGAACCCTAACCCTAACCCTAACCCTAACCCGAACCCGAACCCTCACCCTAACCCCTAACCCGAACCCTAACCCTAACCCGAAACCTAACCCTAAACTGAACCCTAACCCTAACCCTAACCCTAACCCGAACCCGAACCCTAACCCGAACCCTAACCCTAACCCTAATCAGGACCCTAACTCTAACCCGAACCCTAACCCGAACCCTAACTCTAACCATAACCCTAACCCTAAACCGAACCCTAAACCTAACCCTAACCCTAAACCTAACCCTAACCCTAACCCGAACCCTAACCCGAACCCTAACCCGAACCCTAACCCGAACCCTAACTCTAACCATAACCCTAACCCTAAACCGAACCCTAAACCTAACCCTAACCCTAAACCTAACCCTAACCCTAACCCGAACCCGAACACGAACCCTAACCTAACCCTAACCCGAACCCTAACACGAACCCTAACCCTAACCCTAACCCTAACACGAAACCAAACTCTAACCCTAACCCGAACCCGAACCCGAACCGTAACCCTAA
>JAVLSZ010000015.1:1472500-1507500 GCA_032313775.1 Urocyon cinereoargenteus | reverse complement strand
CCGACACCTAACCCAACACTAACCCGTCCCTAACCCTAACCCTAACCCTAACCCGAACCCTAACCCTAACCCTAACCTGACCCCTAACCCGAACCCTAACCCTAACCCGAACCCGAACCCTAACCCGAACCCTACCCCTAACCATCATCCGAATCCTAACGCTAACCCTAACCCTAACCCTAACCCTAACCCTAACCCGAAACCTAACACTAACCCTAACCCTAACCCGAACCCTAACACGAACCCTAACCCTAACCCTAACCCTACCCTATACCGAACCCTAACCCTAACCATAACCCGAACCCTAACCCCAACCCGAACCCTAACCCTAACCCTAACCCGAACCCTAACCCTAACCCGAACCCGAACCCTAACCCTAACCCGAAACCTAACCCGAACCCAACCCTAAACCGAACCCTAACCCTAACCCGAACCCTCACCCTAACCCTAACCCTAACCCGAAACCTAAACCTAACCCGAATCCTAACCCTAAACCTAACCCGAATCCTATCCCGAACCCTAAACCTAACCCTAACCCTAACCCTAACGCTAACCCTAACCTGAACCCTAACCCTAACCCTAACCCGAACCCTAACACGAACCCTAACCCTATCCCTAAACCGACCCCTAACCCTAACCCTAACTCGACCCCTAACCCAACTCTAACCCGTCCCTAACCCTAACCCTAAACCTAACCCGAACCCTAACCCGAACCCTATCCCTAAACCGAACCCGAACCCTAACCCGAACCCTACCCCTAACCCTCATCCAAAACCTAACCCTAACCCTAAACCTAACCCGAACCCTAACCCTAACCCAATCCCGAACCCGAAACCTAACCCTAAACCTAACCCGAACCCTAAACCTAACCCTAACCCTAACCCGAAACCTAACCCTAACCCTAACCCGAAACCTAACACTAACCCTAACCCGAACCCTAACCCTAACTCGAAACCTAACCCTAACCCGAACCCGAACCCTAACCCTAACCCGACCCTAACCCTAACCCTAACCCTAACCCGAACCCTAACCCTAACCCTAACCCGACCCCTAACCCGAACCCTAACACGAACCCTAACCCTAACCCTAACCCTAACCCTAACCCGAACCCTAACCCTAACCCTAACCCGAACCCTAACCCCAACCCGAACCCTAACCCTAACCCTAACCCGAACCCTAACCCTAACCCGAACCCGAACCCTAACCCTAACCCGAAACCTAACCGGAACCCAACCCTAACCCGAACCCTAACCCTAACCCAAACCCTAACCCTAACCCTAACCCTAACCCTTACCCGAAACCTAAACGTAACCCGAATCCTAACCCTTAACCTAACCCGAATCCTAACCCGAAACCTAACCCTAACCTTAACCCTAACCCTAACCCTAACCCTAAGCTGAACCCTAACCCTAAACCTAACACGAACCCGAACCCTAACCGGAACCATAAGCCTAATCCTAACCCGAACCCTAACTCTAACCCGAACCCGAACCCTAACCCTAACCCTAAACCTAACCCTAACCAGAAACCTAACCCGAAACCTAACCCGAACCCTAACCCGAACCCTAACCCGAACCCTAACCCTAACCCGAACCCTAACCCGAACCCTACACTTAACCCTAACCCGAACCCTAACCCTAACCCTAACCCTAACCCTAACCCTAACCCGTACCCTAACCCTAACACTAACCCTAACCCTAACCGAAAACCTAACCTAACCCTAACCCGAACCTTAACCCCTAACCCTAACCAGAACCAGAGCTCTAACCCGAACCCGAACCCAAACCCTAACCCTAACCCGAACCCTAACCCTAACCCTAACCCTAACCCTAACCCGAACCCGAACCCTAACTCTAACCCGAAACCTAACCCGAAACCTAACACGAACCCTAACTCTAACCGTAACCCTAACCCGAACCCGAACCCTAACCCTAAACCTAACCCTAACACTAACCCGAACCCTAACCCAAACCCTAACCGGAACCCTAATCCTAACCCTAACCCGACCCCAAACCCTAACCCCTTAACCGAATCCTAACCCTAACCCGAACCCTAACCCTAACCCCGAACCCGAACACTAACCCTAACCCTAACCATTATCCGAACCCTAACCCAAAACCTAACTGAACCCCAACCGTAACCCTAACCCGAACCCGAACACTAACCCTAAACCGACCCTAACCCTAACCCGAAACCTAACCCTAACCCTAACCCTAACCCGAACCCGAACCCTAACCCTAACCAGACCCCTAACACGAACCCTAACACGAACCCTAACCCTAACCCTAACCCTAAGCTGAACCCTAACCCTAAACCTAACCCGAACCCGAACCCTAACCGGAACCCTAACCCTAATCCTAACCCGAACCCTAACTCTAACCCGAACCCGAACCCTAACCCTAACCCTAAACCTAACCCTAACCAGAAACCTAACCCGAACCCGAACCCTAACCCTAACCCGAAACCTAACCCGAACCCAACCCACCCGAACCCTAACCCTAACCCTAACCCTAACCCTAACCCGAAACCTAAACCTAACCCGAACCCTAACCATAAACCTAACCCGAACCCTAACCGTAACCCGAACCATAACCCTAACCCTAACACTAACCCCAACCCTAACCCGAACCCTAACCCTAACCCGAATCCTAACCCAAACCCTAACCCTAACCCTAACCTGAACACTAACCCCTAACCCTAACCCGAACCCGAACCCTAACCTAACCCGAACCCGAACCCTAACCCAAACCCGAACCCGAACACGAACCCTAACCCTAACCCTAACCCTAACCCTAACCCTAACCCGAACCCTAACTCTAACCTTAAACCTAACCCTAACCCGAACCCTAACCCTAACCGGAACTCTAACCGGAACCCTAACCTGAATCCTAACCCTAACCCTAACCCTAACCCTAACCCTAACCCGAACCCTAAACCTAACCCGAACCCAAACCGTAACCCTAAATCTAACGCGAACCCTAACCCTATCACGAACACTAAACCTAACCCGAACTCGAACCCTAACCCTAACCCTAAACCGAACCCGAACCCGAACCCTAACCCGAACCCGAACCCTAACCCTAACCCTAACCCTAAACCTAAACCGAAACCGAACCCTAACACTAACCCGAACCCTAACCCTAACCCTAACCATAACCCTAACCTGAAACCTAACCCTAACCCTAACCCTAACCTTAACCCGAACCCTAACCCTAACCCTAACCCGAACCCTAACCCGAACCCGAACCCTCACCCTAACACCTAACCCGAACCCTAACCCTAACCCGAAACCTAACCCTAAACTGAACCCTAACCCTAACCCTAACCCTAACCCGAACCCGAACCCTAACCCGAACCCTAACCCTAACCCTAATCCGAACCCTAAATCTAACCCGAACCCTAACCCGAACCCTAAACCGAACCCTAACTCTAACCCTAACACTAACCCTAACCCGAACGCTAACCCTAACCCTAACCTTAAACTTAACACTAACCCTAACCCGAACCCTAACCCGAACCCTAACCCGGACCCTAACCCGAAGCCTAACTCTAACCCTAATCCTAACACTAACCCGAAACCTAACACTAACGCCTAACACTAACCCTAACCCTAACCCTAAACCGAACCCTAACCCTAACCCTAAACCCTAACACTAACCCTAACACTAACCCTAAACCGAACCCTAACCCTAACCCTAACCCTAACCCTAAACCGAACCCGAACCCTAACCCGAACCCTACCCCTAACCCTAATCCGAACCCTAAACCTAACCCTAACCCTAAACCTAACCCCAACCTGAACCCTAACCCTAACCCTAACCCGACCCGAACCCTAACCCTAACCCGAACCATAACCCTAACCCGAACCCTAAACCTAACCCGAAGCCTAACCCTAACCCGAACCCGAACCCTAACCCTAACCCTAAACCTAACCCGAACCCTAACCGTAACCCTAACCCGAACCCTAAACCTAAAGTAAAACCGAAACCTAACCCTAACCCTAACCCGAACCCTAACACTATACCGAACCCTAAATCTAACCTGAACCGGAACCCGAACCCTAACCCTAACCCGAACCCTAACCCTAACCCGAACCCGAACCCTAACCCTAACCCCAACGCGAACCCTAACCCAAACCTGAACCCTAAACCTAACCCTAACCCGAACCCTAACCCTAACCCGAACCCTAACCCTTACCCTAACCCGAATCCTAACTCTAACCCGAACCCTAAAACGAACCCTAACCCTAACCCTAACCTGAACCCTAACCCTAACCCTAAGCCTAACCCCTAACCTTAACCCGAACCGTAACCCTAACCCGAACCCTAACTCTAACCCTAACCCGAACCCTAACCCTAACCCTAACCCGAAACCTAAACCTAACCCGAAATCTAACCCTAAACCTAACCCGAATCCTAACCCGAACCCTAACCGTAACCCTAACCCTAACCCTAAACCGAAACCTAACCCTAACCCTAATCCGAACCCGAACCCTATCCGGAACCCTAACCCTAATCCTAACCCGAACCCTAACCCTAACCCAAACTAACCCTAAACCGAACCCTAACCCTAACCCTAACCCGAACTCGAACACAAACCCTAACCCTAACCCTAAACCTGACCCGAACCCTAACTCTAACCCGAACCCTAAACCGAACCCTAACCCTAACTCTAACCCGAACCCTAAACCGAACCCTAACCCGAACCCTAAATCTATCCCTAACCCTAACCCTAAACCGAACCCTAACCCTAACCCTAACCCTAACCCGAACCCTAACCCTAACCCTAACCCTAACCCTAACCCTAACCCGAACCCGAACCCTAACTCTAACCCGAAACCTAACCCGAACCCTAACACGAACCCTAACTCTAACCATAACCCTAACCCTAACCCGAACCCTAACCCTAAACCTAACCCTAACACTAACCCGAACCCTAACCCAAACCCTAACCGGAACCCTAATCCGAACCCTAACCCGACCCCGAACCCTAACCCCTTAACCGAATCCTAACCCTAACCCGAACCCTAACCCTAACCCCGAACCCGAACCCTAACCCTAACCCTAACCATTATCCGAACCCTAACCCAAAACCTAACTGAACCCCAACCGTAACCCTAACCCGAACCCGAACACTAAACCTAAACCGATCCTAACCCTAACCCGAAACCTAACCCTAACCCTAACCCTAACCCGAACCCGAAACCTAACCCTAACCAGACCCCTAACCCGAACCCTAACACGAACCCTAACCCTAACCCTAACCCTAAGCTGAACCCTAACCCTAAACCTAACCCGAACCCGAACCCTAACCGGAACCCTAACCCTAATCCTAACCCGAACCCTAACTCTAACCCGAACCCGAACCCTAACCCTAACCCTAAACCTAACCCTAACCAGAAACCTAACCCGAACCCGAACCCTAACCCTAACCCGAAACCTAACCCGAACCAAACCCACCCGAACCCTAACCCTAACCCTAACCCTAACCCTAACCCGAAACCTAAACCTAACCCGAACCCTAACCATAAACCTAACCCGAACACTAAACCTAACCCTAACCCGAACCCTAACCGTAACCCGAACCATAACCCTAACCCTAACACTAACCCCAACCCTAACCCGAACCCTAACCCTAACCCGAATCCTAACCCAAACCCTAAACCTAACCCTAACCTGAACACTAACCCCTAACCCTAACCCGAACCCGAACCCGAACCCTAACCTAACCCGAACCCGAACCCTAACCCAAACCCGAACCCGAACACGAACCCTAACCCTAACCCTAACCCTAACCCTAACCCTAACCCGAACCCTAACTCTAACCTTAAACCTAACCCTAACCCGAACACTAACCCTAACCCGAACTCTAACCGGAACCCTAACCTGAATCCTAACCCTAACCCTAACCCTAACCCTAACCCTAACCCGAACCCTAAACCTAACCCGAACCCTAACCGTAACCCTAACCCTAACGCGAACCCTAACCCTAACACGAACACTAAACCTAACCCGAACTCGAACCCTAACCCTAACCCTAAACCGAACCCGAACCCGAACCCTAACCCGAACCCGAACCCTAACCCTAACCCTAACCCTAAACCTAAACCGAACCCGAACCCTAACACTAACCCGAACCCTAACCCTAATCCTAACCATAACCCTAACCTGAAACCTAACCCTAACCCTAACCCTAACCTTAACCCGAACCCTAACCCTAACCCTAACCCTAACCCTAACCCTAACCCGAACCCGAACCCTCACCCTAACACCTAACCCGAACCCTAACCCTAACCCGAAACCTAACCCTAAACTGAACCCTAACCCTAACCCTAACCCTAACCCGAACCCGAACCCTAACCCGAACCCTAACCCGAACCCTAACCCTAACCCTAATCCGAACCCTAAATCTAACCCGAACCCTAACCCGAACCCTAAACCGAACCCTAACTCTAACCCTAACCCTAACCCTAACCCGAACCCTAACCCTAACCCTAACCATAAACCTAACACTAACCCTAACACGAACCCTAACCCGAACCCTAACCCGGACCCTAACCCGAACCATAACTCTAACCCTAACCCTAACACTAACCCGAAACCTAACACTAACGCCTAACACTAACCCTAACCCTAACACTAACCCGAACCCTAACCCTAACCCTAAACCCTAACACTAACCCTAACACTAACCCTAAACCGAACCCTAACCCTAACCCTAACCCTAACCTTAACCCTAAATCGAACCCGAACCCTAACCCGAACCCTACCCCTAACCCTAATCCGAACCCTAAACCTAACCCTAACCCTAAACCTAACCCCAACCTGAACCCTAAACCTAACCCTAACCCGACCCGAACCCTAACCCTAAACCGAACCATAACCCAAACCCGAACCCTAAACCTAACCCGAAGCCTAACCCTAACCCGAACCCGAACCCTAACCCTAACCCTAAACCTAACCCGAACCCTAACCGTAACCCTAACCCGAACCCTAAACCTAAAGTTAAACCGAAACCTAACCCTAACCCTAACCCGAACCCTAACACTATACCGAACCCTAAATCTAACCTGAACCCGAACCCGAACCCTAACCCTAACCCGAACCCTAACCCTAACCCGAACCCGAACCCTAACCCTAACCCCAACGCGAACCCTAACCCAAACCCGAACCCTAAACCTAACCCTAACCCGAACCCTAACCCTAACCCGAACCCTAACCCTTACCCTAACCCGAATCCTAACCCTAACCCGAACCCTAAAACGAACCCTAACCCTAACCCTAACCTGAACCCTAACCCTAACCCTAACCCTAACCCTAAGCCTAACCCCTAACCTTAACCCGAACCGTAACCCTAACCCGAACCCTAACTCTAACCCTAACACGAACCCTAACCCTAACCCTAACCCTAACCCGAAACCTAAACCTAACCCGAAATCTAACCCTAAACCTAACCCGAATCCTAACCCGAACCCTAACCCTAACCCTAACCCTAACCCTAAACCGAAACCTAACCCTAACCCTAATCCGAACCCGAACCCTATCCGGAACCCTAACCCTAATCCTAACCCGAACCCTAACCCTAACCCGAACCCTAACCCGAACCCGAACCCTAACCCTAACCCTAACCCGAACTCGAACACTAACCCTAACCCTAACCCTAAACCTGACCCGAACCCTAACTCTAACCCGAACCCTAAACCGAACCCTAACCCTAACTCTAACCCGAACCCTAAACCGAACCCTAACCCGAACCCTAACTCTATCCCTAACCCTAACCCTAAACCGAACCCTAACCCTAACCCTAACCCTAACCCGAACCCTAACCCTAACCCTAACCGGAACCCTAAACCTAACCCTAACCCGAACCCGAACCCTAACCCCTTAACCGAATCCTAACCCTAACCAGAACCCTAAACCGAACCCTAACCCTAACCATAACCCCGAACCCGAACCCTAAACCTAACCCTAACCCTAACCCGAACCCTAACCCGAATCCTACCTGAACCACAACCCTAACCCTAACCCGAACACGAACCCTAACCCTAACCCTAACCTGAACCCTAACCCTAACTCGAAACCTAACCCTAACCCGAACCCGAACCCGAACCCGAACCCTAACCCTAACCCAACCCCTAACCCGAACCCTAACACGAACCCTAACCCTAAACCTAACCCTAACTCTAACCCGAACCCTAACGCTAACCCTAACCAGAACTCTAACCCTAACCCGAACCCTAACCCTAACCCGAACCCTAAACCTAACCCTAACCCGAATCCTAACCCTAACCCGAACCCGAACCCTAACCCTAACCCGAAACCTAACCCGAACCCAACCCTAACCCGAACCCTAACCCTAACCCTAACCCTAACCGAAACCTAAACAAACCCGAACCCTAACCCTAAACCTAACCCGAACCCTAACCCTAACACTAACCCGAACCCTAACCGTAAACCGAAAGCTAATCCTAACCCTAACCCTAACCGTAACAATAACCCTAACCCGAACCCTAACCCTAACCCTAACCCGAAACCTAACCCGAACCCTAACCCTAATCCTAACCTGAACACTAACCCCTAACCCTAACCCGAAACCGAACCCTAACCCGAACCCGAACCCTAACCCTAACCTGAACCCGAAACCTAACCCTAACCAGAACCCGAACCCGAACCCTAACCCTAACAATAACCCGAACCCTAACCCTAACCCTAACCTTAACCCGAACCCGAACCCTAACTCTAACCCTAACCCTAACCCTAACCCGAACCCTAACCCTAACCCGAAACCTAACCCAAACCCTAACCCTAACCCTAACCCTAACCCGAACCCTAAACCTAACTCGAACCCTAACCCTAACCCTAACCCTAACCCGAACCCTAACGTGAACCCTAACCCGAACCCTAACCCTAACCCTAAACCGAACCCTAACACTAACCCTAACCCTAACCCTAACCTGAACCCTAACTCTAACCCTAAACCGAACCCGAACCCTCACACTAAAACCTAACCCGAAACCTAACCCTAACCCGAAACCTAACCCTAACCCGAACCCTAACCCTAACCCTAACCCTAATCCGAACCCGAACACTTACCCGAACCCGAACCCTAACCCTAACCCGAACCCGAACCCTAACCCTAACCCTAACCCTAAACCTAACCCGAACCCGAAACCTTACCCTAACCCGAACCCTAACACTAACCCTAACCCTAACCCTAACCCCAAATCTAAACCTAACCCTAACCCTCACCCTAATCCTAACCCTAACTCGAACCCTAACCCTAACCCTAACAGTAACCCGAACCCGAACCCTCACCCTAACCCCTAACCCGAACCCTAACCCTAACCCGAACCCTAACCCTAACCCGAAACCGAACCCTAACCTTAACCCTAACCCTAACCCGAAACCTAACCCTAACCCTAACCCCAACCCTAACCCTAACCTAACCCTAACCCTAACCCTAACTCGAACCCTAAACCTAACCCTAACCCAAACCCTAACCCGAACCTGAACCCTAAACCTAACCCTAACCCGAACCCGAACCCTAACCCTAACCCGAACCCTAACCCTAACCCGAACCCTAAACCTAACCCGAAGCCTAAGCCTAACCCGAACCCGAACCCTAACCCTAACCCTAACCCTAACCCGAACCCTAACCGTAACCCTAACCCGAACCCTAAACCTAAAGCTAACCCGAAACATAACCCTAACCCTAACCCGAACCCTAACCCTATACCGAACCCTGAACCTAACCCGAACCCGAACCCGAACCCTAACACTAACCCGAACCCTAACCCTAACCCCAACCCGAACCCTAACCGTAACCCCAACCCTAACCCTAACCCTAACCCTAACCCGAACCCTAAACCTAACCCTAACCCGAACCCTAACCCTAACCCGAACCCTAACCCTAACCATAACCCGAATCCTAACCCTAACCCGAACCCGAACACGAACCCTAACCCTAACCCTAACCCGAACCCTAACCCTAAACCTAACCCTAACCCTAACCCTAACCCTTACCCCTAACCCTAACCCGAACCCTAACCCTAACACGAACCCTATCCCTAACCCTAACCCGAACCCAAACCCTAACCCTAACCCTAACCCGAAACCTAAACCTAACCCGAATCCTAACCTAAACCTTACCCGAATCCTAACCCGAACCCTAACCCTAACCCTAACCCTACCCTAACCCTAACCCGAACCCTAACCCTAACCCTAACCCGAACCCGAACCCTAACCGGAACCCTAACCCTAATCCTAACCCGAACCCTAACCCTAACCCGAACCCTAACCCTAAACCGAACCCTAACCCTAACCCTAACCCGAACCCGAACCCTAACCCTAACCCTAACCCTAACCCTAACCCTAACCCGAACATTAAATCTAACCCGAACCCTAAACCGAACCCTAACCCGAACCCTAACTCTATCCCTAAACCTAACCCTAAACCGAACCCTAACCCTAACCCTTAACCTAACCCGAACCCTAACCCTAACCCTAACCGGAACCCTAACCCTAACCCTAACCCGATCCCGAACCCTAACCCCTTAACCGAATCCTAACCCTAACCCGAACCCTCACCCGAACCCTAACCCTAACCATAACCCCGAACCCGAAACCTAAACCTAACCCTAACCCTAACCCGAAACCTAACCCGAACCCTACCTGAACCACAACCCTAACCCTAACCCGAACCCGAGCCCTAACCCTAACCCTAACCCGAAACGTAACCCTAAACCGAACCCTAACCCTAACCCTAACCCGAACCCGAACCCTAATCCTAACCCGACCCCTAACCCGAACCCTAACACGAACCCTAACCCTAACCCTAACCCTAACTCTAACCCGAAACCTAACGCTAACCCTAACCCGAACCCTAACCCTAACCCGAGCCCTAACCCTAACCCGAACCCTAACCCTAACCCTAACCCGAACCCTAACCCTAACCCGAACCGGAACCGTAACCCTAACCCGAAACCTAACCCGAACCCAACCCTAACCCGAACCCTAACCCTAACCCGAACCCTAACCCTAACCCTAATCCTAACCGAAACCTAAACCTATCCCGAACCCTAACTCTAAACCTAACCCGAACCCTAACCCTAAACCCGAACCCGAACCCGAACCCTAACATTAACCCTAACCCGAACCCTAACCCTAACCCTAACCTTAACCCGAACCCGAACCCTAACTCTAACACTAAACCCAACCCTAACCCTAACCCTAACCCTAACCCTAACCCGAACCCTAACCCTAACCCTAATCCTAACCGAAACCTAAACCTATCCCGAACCCTAACTCTAAACCTAACCCGAACCCTAACCCTAAACCCGAACCCGAACCCGAACCCTAACATTAACCCTAACCCGAACCCTAACCCTAATCCTAACCGAAACCTAAACCTATCCCGAACCCTAACCCTAAACCTAACCCTAACCCTAACCCTAACCCTACCCCGAACCCGAACCCTAACCCGAACCCTAACCCTAACCCTAATCAGGACCCTAACTCTAACCCGAACCCTAACCCGAACCCTAACCCGAACCCTAACTCTAACCATAACCCTAACCCTAACCCGAACCCTAAACCTAACCCTAACCCTAAACCTAACCCTAACCCTAACCCGAACCCTAACCCGAACCCTAACCCGAACCCTTACCCGAACCCTAACTCTAACCCTAACCCTAACCCTAACCCGAAACCGAACCCTAACCCTAACCCTAACCTTAACCCGAACCCTAACCGTAACCCTAACCTGAACCCTAAACCTAAAGCTAACCCGAAACCTAACCCTAACCCTAACCCGAACCCTAACCCTATCCCGAAACCTAAACCTAACCTGAACCCGAACCCGAACCCTAACCCTAACCCGAACCCTAAACCTAACCCGAGCCCGAACCCTAACCCTAAGCCCAACCCTAACCCTAAACCTAACCCGAACCCTAAACCTAACCCTAACCCGAACCCTAACCCTAACCCGAACCCTAACCCTAACCCTATCCGGACACTAACCCTAACCCGAAACCGAACACGAACCCTAACCCTAACCCTAACCCGAACCCTAACCCTAACCCTAACACTTCCCCTAACCCTAACCCGAAACCTAACCCTAAACCTAACCCTAACCCTAACCCTAAACCGAACCCTAAACCTAACCCGAACCCTACCCCTAACCCTCATCCGAACCCTAACCCTAACCCTAACCCTAACCCGAACCCTAACCCTAACCCGAACCCTAACCCTAACCCGAACCCTAAACCTAACCCGAACCCTAACCCTAACCCAATCCCGAACCCTAACCCTAACCCTAACCCTAACCCGAACCCTAACCCTAACCCTAACCCTAACCCGAAACCTAACCCTAACCCTAACCCGAAACCTAACACTAACCCTAACCCGAACCCTAACCCTAACCCGAACCCTAACCATAACCCGAACCCGAACCCTAAACCTAACCCGACCCTAACCCTAACCCTAACCCTAACCCGAACCCTAACCCTAACCCTAACCCGACCCCTAACCCGAACCCTAACACGAACCCTAAACCTAACCCTAACCCTAACTCTAAACCGAACCCTAACCCTAACCCTAACCCGAACCCCAACCCCAACCCGAACCCTAACCCTAACCCTAACCCGAACCCTAACCCTAACCCGAACCCGAACCCTAACCGTAACCCGAAACCTAACCCGAACCCAACCCTAACCCGAACCCTAACCCTAAACCGAACCCTCACCCTAACCCTAACCCTAACCCGAAACCTAAACCTAACCCGAATCCTAACCCTAAACCTAACCCGAATCCTATCCCGAACCCTAACCCTAACCCTAACCCTAACCCTAACCTGAACCCTAACCCTAACCCTAACCCGAAACCGAACCCTAACCGGAACCCTAACCCTAAACCTAACCCGAACCCTAACCCTAACCCGAACCCGAACCCTAACCCTAACCCTAAACCTAAACCTAACCCTAACCAGAAACCTAACCCGAACCCTAACCCGAACCGTAACGCGAACCCTAAACCTAACCCTAACCCAAAACCTAACCCGAACCCTAACCCTAACCCTAACCCTAACCCTAAACCTAACCCCAACCCGAACCCTAACCCTAACACTAACCCGAACCCTAACTGTAACCCGAACGCTAACCCTAACCCTAACCCGAAACCTAACCCTAACCCTAACCATAACCCGAACCCGTACCCTCACCCTAATCCCTAACCCGAACCCTAACCCTAACCCGAAACCTAACCCTCACCCGAAACCGAACCCTAACCCTAACCCTAACCCGAACCCGAACCCTAACCCTAACCCGACCCTAACCCTAACCCTAACACTAACCCGAACCCTAACCCTAACCCTAACCCGACACCTAACCCAACACTAACCCGTCCCTAACCCTAAACCTAACCCTAACCCGAACCCTAACCCTAACCCTAACCCGACCCCTAACCCGAACCCTAACCCTAACCCGAACACGAACCCTAACCCGAACCCTACCCCTAACCATCATCCGAACCCTAACGCTAACCCTTACCCTAACCCTAACCAAACCCGAACCCGAAACCCTACACTAACCCTAACCCTAACCCGAACCCTAACACGAACCCTAACCCTAACCCGAAACCTAACCCTAACCCTAACCATAACCCGAACCCGTACCCTCACCCTAATCCCTAACCCGAACCCTAACCCTAACCCGAAACCTAACCCTCACCCGAAACCGAACCCTAACCCTAACCCTAACCCGAACCCGAACCCTAACCCTAACCCGACCCTAACCCTAACCCTAACACTAACCCGAACCCTAACCCTAACCCTAACCCGACACCTAACCCAACACTAACCCGTCCCTAACCCTAAACCTAACCCTAACCCGAACCCTAACCCTAACCCTAACCCGACCCCTAACCCGAACCCTAACCCTAACCCGAACACGAACCCTAACCCGAACCCTACCCCTAACCATCATCCGAACCCTAACGCTAACCCTTACCCTAACCCTAACCAAACCCGAACCCGAAACCCTACACTAACCCTAACCCTAACCCGAACCCTAACACGAACCCTAACCCTAACCCTAACCCTACACTATACCGAACCCTAACCCTAACCCTAACCCGAACCCTAACCCCAACCCGAACCGTAACCCTAACCCGAACCCGAACCCTCACCCTAACCCCTAACCCGAACCCTAACCCTAACCCGAAACCTAACCCTAAACTGAACCCTAACCCTAACCCTAAACCTAACCCGAACCCGAACCCTAACCCGAACCCTAACCCTAACCCTAATCCGAACCCTAAATCTAACCCGAACCCTAACCCGAACCCTAAACCGAACCCTAAATCTAACCCTAACCCTAACCCTAACCCGAACCCTAACCCGAACCCTAACCCTAACCCTAATCCGAACCCGAAACCTAACCTGAACCCGAACCCTAACCCTAACCCGAACCGGAACCCTAACCCTAACCCTAACCTTAAACCTAACCCGAACCCGAACCCTAACCCTAACCCGAACCCTAACCCTAACCCTAACCCTAACCCCACTCTAACCCTAACCCTAACCCTGACCCTAACCCTAACTCGAACCCTAAACATAACCCTAACCCTAACCCGAAACCGAACCCTCACCCTAACCCCGTCCCGAACCCTAACCCTAACCCGAACCCTAACCCTAACCCGAAAACGAACCCTAACCCTAACCCTAACCCGAACCCAAACCCTACCCTAACCCGAACCTAACCCTAACCCTAAACCTAACCCGAACCCTAACCCTAACCCTAACCCGACCCCTAACCCGAACCCTAACCCGTCCCTAACCCTAACCCTAACCCTAACCCGAACCCTAACCCTAACCCAAACCCGACCCCTAACCCGAACCCTAACCCTAACCCGAACCCTAACCCTAACCCTAACCCTAACCCTAACCCGAAACCTAACCCTAACCCTAACCAGAACCCTAACCCTAACCCGAACCCTAACCCTAACCCGAACCCGAACCCTAACCCTAACCCGAACATAAACCTAACCCTAACCCGAACCCTAACCCTAAACCTAACCCGACCCCTCACCCGAACCCAAACACGAACCCTAACCCTAACCCTAACCCTAAGCCGAACCCTAAACCTAACCCTAACCCGAACCCTAAACCCAACCCGAACCCTATCCCTAACCCTAACCCGAACCCTAACCTTAACCCGAACCCGAACCCTAACCCTAACCCGAAACCTAACCCGCACCCAACCCTAACCCGAACCCTAACCCTAACCCGAACCCTAACCCTAACCCTAACCCTAACCCTAACCCTAATCCGAAACCTAAACCTAACACGAATCCTAACCCTAAACCTATTCCGAACCCTAACCCGAAACCTAACCCTAACCCTAACCCTAACCCTAACCTGAACCCTAACCCTAACCCTAACACGAACCCGAACCCTAACCGGAACCCTAACCCTAACCCTAACCCGAAACCTAACCCTAAACCTAACCCGAACCCTAACCCTAACCCTAACCCTAACCCTAAACCTAACAGGAACCCTAACCTATCCCTAACCCGAACACTAACCCCTAACCCTAACCCGAACCCGAGCTCTAACCCGAACCCGAAACCTAACCCTAACCAGAACCCTAACCCTAACCCTAACCCGAACCCGAACCCGAACCCTAACCCGAACCCTAACCCTAACCCGAACCCTAACCCGAACCCGAACCCTAACCCTAAACCTAACCCTAACCCGAACCCGAACCCTAACTCTAACCCGAACCCTAACCCTAAACTAACCCTAACCCGAACCCTAACCCTAACCCTAACCGGAAACCTAACCCTAACCCTAACCCGAACCCGAACCCTAACCCCTTAACCGAATCCTAACCCTAACCCGAACCCTAACCCTAACACTAACCCCGAACCCGAACCCTAACCCGAAACCTACCTGAACCCCAACCCTAACCCTAACCCTAACCCGAACCCGAACCCTAACCCTAAACCGAACCCTAACCCTAACCCAAAACCTAACCCTAACCCTAACCCTAACCAAACCCGAACCCTAACCCTAACCAGACCTCTAACCCGAACCTAACACGAACCCTAACCCTAACCCTAACCCTAACTCTAACCCGAACCCTAACCCTAACCCGAACCCTAACCCTAACACGAACCCTAACCCTAACCCGAACCCGAACCCTAACCCTAACCCGAAACCTAACCCGAACCCAACCCACCCGAACCCTAACCCTAACCCGAACCCTAAGCCTAACCCGAATCCTAACCCGAACCCTAACCCTAACCCTAACCTGAACACTAACCCCTAACCCTAACACGAATCCGAACCCTAAACCGAACCCGAACCCTAACCCGAACACGAACAAGAACCCTAACCCTAACCCTAACCCTAACCCAAACCCTAAACCTAACCCGAACCCTAACCCTAACCCTAACCCTAACCCGAACCCTAACCTGAACCCTAACCCGAACCCTAACCCTAACCCGAACCCTAACCCGAACCCTAACCCTAACCCTAACCCGAACCCTAAACCTAACCCTAACACGAACCCTAACCCGTACCCTAACCCTTACCCTAACCATAAACCTAACCGGAACCCTAACCCGAACCCTAACCCTAACCCGAACCCTAACCCGAACCCTAACCCTAACCCTAACCCGAACCCTAAACCTAACCCTAACCCGAACACTAACCCGAACCCTAACCCTAACCCTAATCCGAAACCTAACCCTAACCCTAACCCTAACGCTAACCCGAACCCGAACCTTAACCCTAAACCTAACCCGAAACCTAACCTTAACCCTAACCCTAACCCGAACCTTAACACTTACCCTAACCCTAAACCGAACCTTAACCCGAACTCTAACCCTAACCCTAACCCGAACTCTAACCCTAACCCTAACCCTAACCCAAACACTAAACCTAAACAGAACACTAACCCTAACCCTAACCCTAACCCTAACCCGAACCCTAACCCTAACCCTAACCTAACCCTAATCCGAACCCTAACCCTAACCCTAACCCTAACCCTAACACTAACCCCTAACCCTACACCGAACCCTAACCCTAACTCGAAACCTAACCCTAACCCGAACCCGAACCCTAAACCTAACCCGACCCTAACCCTAACCCTAACCCTAACCTGAACCCTAACCCTAACCCTAACCCGACCCCTAACCCGAACCCTAACACGGACCCTAACCCTAACCCTAACCCTAACCCTAACCCGAACCCTAACCCTAACCCTAACCCGAACCCTAACCCCAACCCGAACCCTAACCCTAACCCTAACCCGAACCCTAAACCTAACCCGAACCCGAACCCTAACCCTAACCCGAAACCTAACCGGAACCCAACCCTAACCCGAACCCTAACCCTAAACCAAAACCTAACCCTAACCCTAAACCTAACCCTTACCCGAAACCTAAAACTAACCCGAATCCTAACCCTTAACCTAACCCGAATCCTAACCCGAACCCTAACCCTAACCCTAACCCTAACCCTAACCCTAACCCTAACCTGAACCCTAACCCTAAACCTAACCCGAACCCGAACCCTAACTGGAACCCTAACCCTAATCCTAACCCGAACCCTAACTCTAACCCGAACTCGAACCCTAACCCTAACCCTAAACCTAACCCTAACCAGAAACCTAACCCGAACCCTAACCCGAACCCTAACCCGAACCCTAACCCGAACCCTACACTTAACCCTAACCCGAACCCTAACCCTAACCCTAACCCTAAACCTAACCCGTACCCTAACCCTAACACTAACCCTAACCCTAACCGAAAACCTAACCTAACCCTAACCCGAACCCTAACCCCTAACCCTAACCAGAACCAGAGCTCTAACCCGAACCGAACCCAAACCCTAACCCTAACCCGAACCCTAACCCTAACCCTAACCCTAACCCGAACCCGAACCCTAACTCTAACCCGAAACCTAACCCGAACCCTAACACGAACCCTAACTCTAACCCTAAACCTAACCCTAAACCGAACCCTAACCCTAAACCTAACCCTAACCCTAACCCGAACCCTAACCCTAACCCTAACCGGAACCCTAACCCTAACCCTAACCCGAACCCGAACCCTAACACCTTAACCGAAACCTAACCCTAACCCGAACCCTAACCCTAACCCCGAACCCGAACCCTAACCCTAACCCTAACCATAACCCGAACCCTAACCCGAAACCTAACTGAACCCCAACCGTAACCCTAACCCGAACCCGAACACTAACCCTAAACTGATCCCTAACCCTAACCCGAACCCTAACCCTAACCCTAACCAGACCCCTAACCCGAACCCTAACACAAACCCTAACCCTAACCCTAACCGTAACTCTAACCCGAACCCTAACCCTAACCCTAACACGAACCCTAACCGTAACCCGACCCCAAACCCTAACCCTAACCCGAAACCTAACCCGAACCCAACCCACCCGAACCCTAAACCTAACCCTAACCCTAACCCTAACCCGAAACCTAAACCTAACCCGAACCCTACCATAAACCTAACCCGAACCCTAAACCTAACCCTAACCTGAACCCTAACCGTAACCCGAACCATAACCCTAACTCTAACACTAACCCCAACCCTAACCCGAACCCTAAACCTAACCCGAATCCTAACCCAAACCCTAACCCTAACCCTAACCTGAACACTAACCCCTAACCCTAACACGAACCCGAACCCTAACCCGAACCCGAACCCTAACCTAACCCGAACCCGAACCCGAACCCGAACCCGAACACGAACCCTAACCCTAACCCTAACCCTAACCCTAACCCGAACCCTAACTCTAACTCTAACCCTAAACCTAAACCTAACCCGAACCCTAACCCTAACCCGAACTCTAACCGGAACCCTAACCTGAATCCTAACCCTAACCCTAACCCTAACCCTAACCCGAACCCTAAACCTAACCCGAACCCTAACCGTAACCATAACCCTAACGCGAACCCTAACCCTAACACGAACACTAAACCTAACCCGAACTCGAAACCTAACCCTAACCCTAAACCGAACCCGAACCCGAACCCTAACCCGAACCCGAACCCTAACCCTAACCCTAACCCTAAACCTAACCCGAACCCGAACCCTAACCCTAACCCGAACCCTAACCCTAACCCTAACCATAACCCTAACCTGAAACCTAACCCTAAACCTAACCCTAACCTTAACCCGAACCCTAACCCTAACCCTAACCCTAACCCTAAACCGAACCCGAACCCTCACACTAACCCCTAACCCGAACCCTAAACCTAACCCGAAACCTAACCCTAAACTGAACCCTAACCCTAACCCTAACCCTAACCCGAACCCGAACCCTAACCCGAACCCGAACCCTCACCCTAATCCGAACCCTAAATCTAAACCGAACCCTAACCCGAACCCTAAACCGAACCCTAACTCTAAACCTAACCCTAACCCTAACCCGAACCCTAACCCTAACCCTAACCCTAAACCTAACACTAACCCTAACCCGAACCCTAACCCGAACCCTAACCCGAACCCTAACCCGAACCCTAACTCTAACCCTATACCTAACACTAACCCGAAACCTAACACTAACGCCTAACACTAACCCTAACCCTAACCCTAACCCGAACCCTAACCCTAACCCTAAACCCTAACACTAACCCTAACACTAACCCTAAACCGAACCCTAACCCTACCCTAACCCTAACCCTAACCCGAACCCGAACCCTAACCCGAACCCTACCCCTAACCCTAATCCGAACCCTAAACCTAACCCTAACCCTAACCCTAACCTCAACCTGAACCCTAACCCTAACCCTAACCCGACCCAAACCCTAACCCTAACCCGAACCATAACCCTAACCCGAACCCTAAACCTAACCCGAAGCCTAACCCTAACCCTAACCCGAACCCTAACCCTAACCCTAAACCTAACCCGAACCCTAACCGTAACCCTAACCCGAACCCTAAACCTAAAGCTAAACCGAAACCTAACCCTAACCCTAACCCGAACCCTAACACTATACCGAACCCTAAATCTAACGTGAACCCGAACCCGAACCCTAACCCTAACCCGAACCCTAACCCTAACCCGAACCCGAACCCTAACCCTAACCCCAACCCGAACCCTAACCCTAACCCGAACCCTAAACCTAACCCTAACCCGAACCCTAACCCTAACCCGAACCCTAAACCTTACCCTAACCCGAATCCTAACCCTAACCCGAACCCGAACACGAACCCTAACCCTAACCTTAACCCGAACCCTAAACCTAACCCTAACCCTAACCCTAAGCCTAACCCCTAACCTTAACCCGAACCGTAACCCTAACCCGAACCCTAAATCTAACCCTAACCCGAACCCTAACCCTAACCCTAACCCTAACCCGAAACCTAAACCTAACCCGAAATCTAACCCTAAACCTAACCCGAATCCTAACCCGAACCCTAACCCTAACCCTAACCCTAACCCTAAACCGAAACCTAACCCTAACCCTAACCCGAACCCGAACCCTAACCGGAAACCTAACCCTAATCCTAACCCGAACCCTAACCCTAACCCGAACCCTAACCCTAACCCGAACCCTAACCCTAACCCTAACCCGAACCCGAACCCTAACCCTAACCCTAAACCTAAACCTGACCCGAACCCTAACTCTAACCCGAACCCTAAACCGAACCCTAACCCGAACCCTAACTCTATCCCTAACCCTAACCCTAAACCGAACCCTAAACCTAACCCTAACCCTAACCCTAACCCGAACCCTAACCCTAACACTAACCGGAACCCTAACCCTAACCCTAACCCGAACCCGAACCCTAACCCCTTAACCGAATCCTAACCCTAACCCGAACCCTAACCCGAACCCTAACCCTAACCATAACCCCGAACCCGAACCCTAAACCTAACCCTAACCCTAACCCGAACCCTACCTGAACCACAACCCTAACCCTAACCCGAACACGAACCCTAACCCTAACCCTAACCCGAACCCTAACCCTAACCCGAACCCTAACCCTAACTGTAACCCTAACCCGAACCCGAACCCTAACCCTAACCCGACCCCTAACCCGAACCCTAACACGAACCCTAAACCTAAACCTAACCCTAACTCTAACCCGAACCCTAACGCTAACCCTAACCCGAACTCTAACCCTAACCCGAAACCTAACCCTAACCCGAACCCTAAACCTAACCCTAACCCGAACCCTAACCCTAACCCGAACCCGAACCCTAACCCTAACCCGAAACCTAACCCGAACCCAACCCTAACCCGAACCCTAACCCTAAACCTAACCCTAACCGAAACCTAAACAAACCCGAACCCTAACCCTAAACCTAACCCGAACCCTAACCCTAACCCTAACCCTAACCCTAACCCCTAACCCTAACTCTAACCCTAACCCTAACCCGAACCCTAACCCTAACCCTAACCCCTAACACTAACCCTAACCCTAACCCTAAACCGAACCCTAACCCTAACCCTATCCCTAACCCGAACGCGAACCCTAACCAGAACGCTACCCCTAACCCTAATCCGAACCCTAAACCTAACCCTAACCCTAACCATAACCCGAACCTGAACCCTAACCCTAACGCTAACCCGAAACCGAACCCTAACCCGAACCCGAACCCTAACCCTAAACCTAACCCTAACCCGAACCCGAACCCTAACTCTAACCCGAACCCTAACCCTAAACTAACCCTATCCCGAACCCTAACCCTAACCCTAACCGGAAACCTAACCCTAACCCTAACCCGAAACCGAACCCTAACCTTAACCCTAACCCTAACCCGAAACCTAACCCTAACCCTAACCCCAACCCTAACCCTAACCTAACCCTAACCCTAACCCTAACTCGAACCCTAAACCTAACCCTAACCCAAACCCTAACCCGAACCTGAACCCTAAACCTAACCCTAACCCGAACCCGAACCCTAACCCTAACCCGAACCCTAACCCTAACCCGAACCCTAAACCTAACCCGAAGCCTAACCCTAACCCGAACCCGAACCCTAACCCTAACCCTAACCCTAACCCGAACCCTAACCGTAACCCTAACCCGAACCCTAAACCTAAAGCTAACCCGAAACATAACCCTAACCCTAACCCGAACCCTAACCCTATACCGAACCCTGAACCTAACCCGAACCCGAACCCGAACCCTAACACTAACCCGAACCCTAACCCTAACCCCAACCCGAACCCTAACCGTAACCCCAACCCTAACCCTAACCCTAACCCTAACCCGAACCCTAAACCTAACCCTAACCCGAACCCTAACCCTAACCCGAACCCTAACCCTAACCATAACCCGAATCCTAACCCTAACCCGAACCCGAACACGAACCCTAACCCTAACCCTAACCCGAACCCTAACCCTAAACCTAACCCTAACCCTAACCCTAACCCTTACCCCTAACCCTAACCCGAACCCTAACCCTAACACGAACCCTATCCCTAACCCTAACCCGAACCCAAACCCTAACCCTAACCCTAACCCGAAACCTAAACCTAACCCGAATCCTAACCTAAACCTTACCCGAATCCTAACCCGAACCCTAACCCTAACCCTAACCCTACCCTAACCCTAACCCGAACCCTAACCCTAACCCTAACCCGAACCCGAACCCTAACCGGAACCCTAACCCTAATCCTAACCCGAACCCTAACCCTAACCCGAACCCTAACCCTAAACCGAACCCTAACCCTAACCCTAACCCGAACCCGAACCCTAACCCTAACCCTAACCCTAACCCTAACCCTAACCCTAACCCGAACATTAAATCTAACCCGAACCCTAAACCGAACCCTAACCCGAACCCTAACTCTATCCCTAAACCTAACCCTAAACCGAACCCTAACCCTAACCCTTAACCTAACCCGAACCCTAACCCTAACCCTAACCGGAACCCTAACCCTAACCCTAACCCGATCCCGAACCCTAACCCCTTAACCGAATCCTAACCCTAACCCGAACCCTCACCCGAACCCTAACCCTAACCATAACCCCGAACCCGAAACCTAAACCTAACCCTAACCCTAACCCGAAACCTAACCCGAACCCTACCTGAACCACAACCCTAACCCTAACCCGAACCCGAGCCCTAACCCTAACCCTAACCCGAAACGTAACCCTAAACCGAACCCTAACCCTAACCCTAACCCGAACCCGAACCCTAATCCTAACCCGACCCCTAACCCGAACCCTAACACGAACCCTAACCCTAACCCTAACCCTAACTCTAACCCGAAACCTAACGCTAACCCTAACCCGAACCCTAACCCTAACCCGAGCCCTAACCCTAACCCGAACCCTAACCCTAACCCTAACCCGAACCCTAACCCTAACCCGAACCGGAACCGTAACCCTAACCCGAAACCTAACCCGAACCCAACCCTAACCCGAACCCTAACCCTAACCCGAACCCTAACCCTAACCCTAATCCTAACCGAAACCTAAACCTATCCCGAACCCTAACTCTAAACCTAACCCGAACCCTAACCCTAAACCCGAACCCGAACCCGAACCCTAACATTAACACTAACCCGAACCCTAACCCTAACCCTAACCTTAACCCGAACCCGAACCCTAACTCTAACACTAAACCCAACCCTAACCCTAACCCTAACCCTAACCCTAACCCGAACCCTAAATCTAACCCTAAACCTAACACTAACCCGAACCCTAAACCTAACCCGAACTCTAACCCGAACCCTAACCTGAACCCTAACACTAACCCTAACCCTAACCCTAACCCGAACCCTAAACCTAACCCGAACCCTAACCCTAAACCTAACCCTAACCCTAAAGCTAACCCTAACCCTAACACGAACACTAAACCTAACCCGAACCCTAACCCTAACCCTAAACCTAAACCGAACCCGAACCCGAACCCTAACCCTAACCCGAACCCTAACCCTAACCCTAACCCTAACCCTAACCCCAACCCTAAACCTAATCCTAACCCTAACCTTAACCCGAACCCTAACCCTAACCCTAACCCTAACCCTACCCCGAACCCGAACCCTAACCCGAACCCTAACCCTAACCCTAATCAGGACCCTAACTCTAACCCGAACCCTAACCCGAACCCTAACCCGAACCCTAACTCTAACCATAACCCTAACACTAACCCGAACCCTAAACCTAACCCTAACCCTAAACCTAACCCTAACCCTAACCCGAACCCTAACCCGAACCCTAACCCGAACCCTTACCCGAACCCTAACTCTAACCCTAACCCTAACCCTAACCCGAAACCGAACCCTAACCCTAACCCTAACCTTAACCCGAACCCTAACCGTAACCCTAACCTGAACCCTAAACCTAAAGCTAACCCGAAACCTAACCCTAACCCTAACCCGAACCCTAACCCTATCCCGAAACCTAAACCTAACCTGAACCCGAACCCGAACCCTAACCCTAACCCGACCCCTAACCCGAACCCTAACACGAACCCTAAACCTAAACCTAACCCTAACTCTAACCCGAACCCTAACGCTAACCCTAACCCGAACTCTAACCCTAACCCGAAACCTAACCCTAACCCGAACCCTAAACCTAACCCTAACCCGAACCCTAACCCTAACCCGAACCCGAACCCTAACCCTAACCCGAAACCTAACCCGAACCCAACCCTAACCCGAACCCTAACCCTAAACCTAACCCTAACCGAAACCTAAACAAACCCGAACCCTAACCCTAAACCTAACCCGAACCCTAACCCTAACCCTAACCCTAACCCTAACCCCTAACCCTAACTCTAACCCTAACCCTAACCCGAACCCTAACCCTAACCCTAACCCCTAACACTAACCCTAACCCTAACCCTAAACCGAACCCTAACCCTAACCCTATCCCTAACCCGAACGCGAACCCTAACCAGAACGCTACCCCTAACCCTAATCCGAACCCTAAACCTAACCCTAACCCTAACCATAACCCGAACCTGAACCCTAACCCTAACGCTAACCCGAAACCGAACCCTAACCCGAACCCGAACCCTAACCCTAAACCTAACCCTAACCCGAACCCGAACCCTAACTCTAACCCGAACCCTAACCCTAAACTAACCCTATCCCGAACCCTAACCCTAACCCTAACCGGAAACCTAACCCTAACCCTAACCCGAAACCGAACCCTAACCTTAACCCTAACCCTAACCCGAAACCTAACCCTAACCCTAACCCCAACCCTAACCCTAACCTAACCCTAACCCTAACCCTAACTCGAACCCTAAACCTAACCCTAACCCAAACCCTAACCCGAACCTGAACCCTAAACCTAACCCTAACCCGAACCCGAACCCTAACCCTAACCCGAACCCTAACCCTAACCCGAACCCTAAACCTAACCCGAAGCCTAACCCTAACCCGAACCCGAACCCTAACCCTAACCCTAACCCTAACCCGAACCCTAACCGTAACCCTAACCCGAACCCTAAACCTAAAGCTAACCCGAAACATAACCCTAACCCTAACCCGAACCCTAACCCTATACCGAACCCTGAACCTAACCCGAACCCGAACCCGAACCCTAACACTAACCCGAACCCTAACCCTAACCCCAACCCGAACCCTAACCGTAACCCCAACCCTAACCCTAACCCTAACCCTAACCCGAACCCTAAACCTAACCCTAACCCGAACCCTAACCCTAACCCGAACCCTAACCCTAACCATAACCCGAATCCTAACCCTAACCCGAACCCGAACACGAACCCTAACCCTAACCCTAACCCGAACCCTAACCCTAAACCTAACCCTAACCCTAACCCTAACCCTTACCCCTAACCCTAACCCGAACCCTAACCCTAACACGAACCCTATCCCTAACCCTAACCCGAACCCAAACCCTAACCCTAACCCTAACCCGAAACCTAAACCTAACCCGAATCCTAACCTAAACCTTACCCGAATCCTAACCCGAACCCTAACCCTAACCCTAACCCTACCCTAACCCTAACCCGAACCCTAACCCTAACCCTAACCCGAACCCGAACCCTAACCGGAACCCTAACCCTAATCCTAACCCGAACCCTAACCCTAACCCGAACCCTAACCCTAAACCGAACCCTAACCCTAACCCTAACCCGAACCCGAACCCTAACCCTAACCCTAACCCTAACCCTAACCCTAACCCTAACCCGAACATTAAATCTAACCCGAACCCTAAACCGAACCCTAACCCGAACCCTAACTCTATCCCTAAACCTAACCCTAAACCGAACCCTAACCCTAACCCTTAACCTAACCCGAACCCTAACCCTAACCCTAACCGGAACCCTAACCCTAACCCTAACCCGATCCCGAACCCTAACCCCTTAACCGAATCCTAACCCTAACCCGAACCCTCACCCGAACCCTAACCCTAACCATAACCCCGAACCCGAAACCTAAACCTAACCCTAACCCTAACCCGAAACCTAACCCGAACCCTACCTGAACCACAACCCTAACCCTAACCCGAACCCGAGCCCTAACCCTAACCCTAACCCGAAACGTAACCCTAAACCGAACCCTAACCCTAACCCTAACCCGAACCCGAACCCTAATCCTAACCCGACCCCTAACCCGAACCCTAACACGAACCCTAACCCTAACCCTAACCCTAACTCTAACCCGAAACCTAACGCTAACCCTAACCCGAACCCTAACCCTAACCCGAGCCCTAACCCTAACCCGAACCCTAACCCTAACCCTAACCCGAACCCTAACCCTAACCCGAACCGGAACCGTAACCCTAACCCGAAACCTAACCCGAACCCAACCCTAACCCGAACCCTAACCCTAACCCGAACCCTAACCCTAACCCTAATCCTAACCGAAACCTAAACCTATCCCGAACCCTAACTCTAAACCTAACCCGAACCCTAACCCTAAACCCGAACCCGAACCCGAACCCTAACATTAACACTAACCCGAACCCTAACCCTAACCCTAACCTTAACCCGAACCCGAACCCTAACTCTAACACTAAACCCAACCCTAACCCTAACCCTAACCCTAACCCTAACCCGAACCCTAAATCTAACCCTAAACCTAACACTAACCCGAACCCTAAACCTAACCCGAACTCTAACCCGAACCCTAACCTGAACCCTAACACTAACCCTAACCCTAACCCTAACCCGAACCCTAAACCTAACCCGAACCCTAACCCTAAACCTAACCCTAACCCTAAAGCTAACCCTAACCCTAACACGAACACTAAACCTAACCCGAACCCTAACCCTAACCCTAAACCTAAACCGAACCCGAACCCGAACCCTAACCCTAACCCGAACCCTAACCCTAACCCTAACCCTAACCCTAACCCCAACCCTAAACCTAATCCTAACCCTAACCTTAACCCGAACCCTAACCCTAACCCTAACCCTAACCCTACCCCGAACCCGAACCCTAACCCGAACCCTAACCCTAACCCTAATCAGGACCCTAACTCTAACCCGAACCCTAACCCGAACCCTAACCCGAACCCTAACTCTAACCATAACCCTAACACTAACCCGAACCCTAAACCTAACCCTAACCCTAAACCTAACCCTAACCCTAACCCGAACCCTAACCCGAACCCTAACCCGAACCCTTACCCGAACCCTAACTCTAACCCTAACCCTAACCCTAACCCGAAACCGAACCCTAACCCTAACCCTAACCTTAACCCGAACCCTAACCGTAACCCTAACCTGAACCCTAAACCTAAAGCTAACCCGAAACCTAACCCTAACCCTAACCCGAACCCTAACCCTATCCCGAAACCTAAACCTAACCTGAACCCGAACCCGAACCCTAACCCTAACCCGAACCCTAAACCTAACCCGAGCCCGAACCCTAACCCTAAGCCCAACCCTAACCCTAACCCTAACCCGAACCCTAAACCTAACCCTAACCCGAACCCTAACCCTAACCCGAACCCTAACCCTAACCCTATCCGGACACTAACCCTAACCCGAAACCGAACACGAACCCTAACCCTAACCCTAACCCGAACCCTAACCCTAACCCTAACACTTCCCCTAACCCTAACCCGAAACCTAACCCTAAACCTAACCCTAACCCTAACCCTAAACCGAACCCTAAACCTAACCCGAACCCTACCCCTAACCCTCATCCGAACCCTAACCCTAACCCTAACCCTAACCCGAACCCTAACCCTAACCCGAACCCTAACCCTAACCCGAACCCTAAACCTAACCCGAACCCTAACCCTAACCCAATCCCGAACCCTAACCCTAACCCTAACCCTAACCCGAACCCTAACCCTAACCCTAACCCTAACCCGAAACCTAACCCTAACCCTAACCCGAAACCTAACACTAACCCTAACCCGAACCCTAACCCTAACCCGAACCCTAACCATAACCCGAACCCGAACCCTAAACCTAACCCGACCCTAACCCTAACCCTAACCCTAACCCGAACCCTAACCCTAACCCTAACCCGACCCCTAACCCGAACCCTAACACGAACCCTAAACCTAACCCTAACCCTAACTCTAAACCGAACCCTAACCCTAACCCTAACCCGAACCCCAACCCCAACCCGAACCCTAACCCTAACCCTAACCCGAACCCTAACCCTAACCCGAACCCGAACCCTAACCGTAACCCGAAACCTAACCCGAACCCAACCCTAACCCGAACCCTAACCCTAAACCGAACCCTCACCCTAACCCTAACCCTAACCCGAAACCTAAACCTAACCCGAATCCTAACCCTAAACCTAACCCGAATCCTATCCCGAACCCTAACCCTAACCCTAACCCTAACCCTAACCTGAACCCTAACCCTAACCCTAACCCGAAACCGAACCCTAACCGGAACCCTAACCCTAAACCTAACCCGAACCCTAACCCTAACCCGAACCCGAACCCTAACCCTAACCCTAAACCTAAACCTAACCCTAACCAGAAACCTAACCCGAACCCTAACCCGAACCGTAACGCGAACCCTAAACCTAACCCTAACCCAAAACCTAACCCGAACCCTAACCCTAACCCTAACCCTAACCCTAAACCTAACCCCAACCCGAACCCTAACCCTAACACTAACCCGAACCCTAACTGTAACCCGAACGCTAACCCTAACCCTAACCCGAAACCTAACCCTAACCCTAACCATAACCCGAACCCGTACCCTCACCCTAATCCCTAACCCGAACCCTAACCCTAACCCGAAACCTAACCCTCACCCGAAACCGAACCCTAACCCTAACCCTAACCCGAACCCGAACCCTAACCCTAACCCGACCCTAACCCTAACCCTAACACTAACCCGAACCCTAACCCTAACCCTAACCCGACACCTAACCCAACACTAACCCGTCCCTAACCCTAAACCTAACCCTAACCCGAACCCTAACCCTAACCCTAACCCGACCCCTAACCCGAACCCTAACCCTAACCCGAACACGAACCCTAACCCGAACCCTACCCCTAACCATCATCCGAACCCTAACGCTAACCCTTACCCTAACCCTAACCAAACCCGAACCCGAAACCCTACACTAACCCTAACCCTAACCCGAACCCTAACACGAACCCTAACCCTAACCCTAACCCTACACTATACCGAACCCTAACCCTAACCCTAACCCGAACCCTAACCCCAACCCGAACCGTAACCCTAACCCGAACCCGAACCCTCACCCTAACCCCTAACCCGAACCCTAACCCTAACCCGAAACCTAACCCTAAACTGAACCCTAACCCTAACCCTAAACCTAACCCGAACCCGAACCCTAACCCGAACCCTAACCCTAACCCTAATCCGAACCCTAAATCTAACCCGAACCCTAACCCGAACCCTAAACCGAACCCTAAATCTAACCCTAACCCTAACCCTAACCCGAACCCTAACCCGAACCCTAACCCTAACCCTAATCCGAACCCGAAACCTAACCTGAACCCGAACCCTAACCCTAACCCGAACCGGAACCCTAACCCTAACCCTAACCTTAAACCTAACCCGAACCCGAACCCTAACCCTAACCCGAACCCTAACCCTAACCCTAACCCTAACCCCACTCTAACCCTAACCCTAACCCTGACCCTAACCCTAACTCGAACCCTAAACATAACCCTAACCCTAACCCGAAACCGAACCCTCACCCTAACCCCGTCCCGAACCCTAACCCTAACCCGAACCCTAACCCTAACCCGAAAACGAACCCTAACCCTAACCCTAACCCGAACCCAAACCCTACCCTAACCCGAACCTAACCCTAACCCTAAACCTAACCCGAACCCTAACCCTAACCCTAACCCGACCCCTAACCCGAACCCTAACCCGTCCCTAACCCTAACCCTAACCCTAACCCGAACCCTAACCCTAACCCAAACCCGACCCCTAACCCGAACCCTAACCCTAACCCGAACCCTAACCCTAACCCTAACCCTAACCCTAACCCGAAACCTAACCCTAACCCTAACCAGAACCCTAACCCTAACCCGAACCCTAACCCTAACCCGAACCCGAACCCTAACCCTAACCCGAACATAAACCTAACCCTAACCCGAACCCTAACCCTAAACCTAACCCGACCCCTAACCCGAACCCAAACACGAACCCTAACCCTAACCCTAACCCTAAGCCGAACCCTAACCCTAACCCTAACCCGAACCCTAAACCCAACCCGAACCCTATCCCTAACCCTAACCCGAACCCTAACCCTAACCCGAACCCGAACCCTAACCCTAACCCGAAACCTAACCCGCACCCAACCCTAACCCGAACCCTAACCCTAACCCGAACCCTAACCCTAACCCTAACCCTAACCCTAACCCTAATCCGAAACCTAAACCTAACACGAATCCTAACCCTAAACCTATTCCGAACCCTAACCCGAAACCTAACCCTAACCCTAACCCTAACCCTAACCTGAAACCTAACCCTAACCCTAACACGAACCCGAACCCTAACCGGAACCCTAACCCTAACCCTAACCCGAAACCTAACCCTAAACCTAACCCGAACCCTAACCCTAACCCTAACCCTAACCCTAAACCTAACAGGAACCCTAACCTATCCCTAACCCGAACACTAACCCCTAACCCTAACCCGAACCCGAGCTCTAACCCGAACCCGAAACCTAACCCTAACCAGAACCCTAACCCTAACCCTAACCCGAACCCGAACCCGAACCCTAACCCGAACCCTAACCCTAACCCGAACCCTAACCCGAACCCGAACCCTAACCCTAAACCTAACCCTAACCCGAAACCGAACCCTAACTCTAACCCGAACCCTAACCCTAAACTAACCCTAACCCGAACCCTAACCCTAACCCTAACCGGAAACCTAACCCTAACCCTAACCCGAACCCGAACCCTAACCCCTTAACCGAATCCTAACCCTAACCCGAACCCTAACCCTAACACTAACCCCGAACCCGAACCCTAACCCGAAACCTACCTGAACCCCAACCCTAACCCTAACCCTAACCCGAACCCGAACCCTAACCCTAAACCGAACCCTAACCCTAACCCAAAACCTAACCCTAACCCTAACCCTAACCAAACCCGAACCCTAACCCTAACCAGACCTCTAACCCGAACCTAACACGAACCCTAACCCTAACCCTAACCCTAACTCTAACCCGAACCCTAACCCTAACCCGAACCCTAACCCTAACACGAACCCTAACCCTAACCCGAACCCGAACCCTAACCCTAACCCGAAACCTAACCCGAACCCAACCCACCCGAACCCTAACCCTAACCCGAACCCTAAGCCTAACCCGAATCCTAACCCGAACCCTAACCCTAACCCTAACCTGAACACTAACCCCTAACCCTAACACGAATCCGAACCCTAAACCGAACCCGAACCCTAACCCGAACACGAACAAGAACCCTAACCCTAACCCTAACCCTAACCCAAACCCTAAACCTAACCCGAACCCTAACCCTAACCCTAACCCTAACCCGAACCCTAACCTGAACCCTAACCCGAACCCTAACCCTAACCCGAACCCTAACCCGAACCCTAACCCTAACCCTAACCCGAACCCTAAACCTAACCCTAACACGAACCCTAACCCGTACCCTAACCCTTACCCTAACCATAAACCTAACCGGAACCCTAACCCGAACCCTAACCCTAACCCGAACCCTAACCCGAACCCTAACCCTAACCCTAACCCGAACCCTAAACCTAACCCTAACCCGAACACTAACCCGAACCCTAACCCTAACCCTAATCCGAAACCTAACCCTAACCCTAACCCTAACGCTAACCCGAACCCGAACCTTAACCCTAAACCTAACCCGAAACCTAACCTTAACCCTAACCCTAACCCGAACCTTAACACTTACCCTAACCCTAAACCGAACCTTAACCCGAACTCTAACCCTAACCCTAACCCGAACTCTAACCCTAACCCTAACCCTAACCCAAACACTAAACCTAAACAGAACACTAACCCTAACCCTAACCCTAACCCTAACCCGAACCCTAACCCTAACCCTAACCTAACCCTAATCCGAACCCTAACCCTAACCCTAACCCTAACCCTAACACTAACCCCTAACCCTACACCGAACCCTAACCCTAACTCGAAACCTAACCCTAACCCGAACCCGAACCCTAAACCTAACCCGACCCTAACCCTAACCCTAACCCTAACCCGAACCCTAACCCTAACCCTAACCCGACCCCTAACCCGAACCCTAACACGAACCCTAACCCTAACCCTAACCCTAACACTAACCCGAACCCTAACCCTAACCCTAACCCGAACCCTAACCCCAACCCGAACCCTAACCCTAACCCTAACCCGAACCCTAAACCTAACCCGAACCCGAACCCTAACCCTAACCCGAAACCTAACCGGAACCCAACCCTAACCCGAACCCTAACCCTAACCCAAAACCTAACCCTAACCCTAAACCTAACCCTTACCCGAAACCTAAAACTAACCCGAATCCTAACCCTTAACCTAACCCGAATCCTAACCCGAACCCTAACCCTAACCCTAACCCTAACCCTAACCCTAACCCTAACCCTAACCTGAACCCTAACCCTAAACCTAACCCGAACCCGAACCCTAACTGGAACCCTAACCCTAATCCTAACCCGAACCCTAACTCTAACCCGAACTCGAACCCTAACCCTAACCCTAAACCTAACCCTAACCAGAAACCTAACCCGAACCCTAACCCGAACCCTAACCCGAACCCTAACCCGAACCCTAACCCTAACCCGAACCCTAACCCGAACCCTACACTTAACCCTAATCCGAACCCTAACCCTAACCCTAACCCTAAACCTAACCCGTACCCTAACCCTAACACTAACCCTAACCCTAACCGAAAACCTAACCTAACCCTAACCCGAACCCTAACCCCTAACCCTAACCAGAACCAGAGCTCTAACCCGAACCGAACCCAAACCCTAACCCTAACCCGAACCCTAACCCTAACCCTAACCCTAACCCGAACCCGAACCCTAACTCTAACCCGAAACCTAACCCGAACCCTAACACGAACCCTAACTCTAACCCTAAACCTAACCCTAAACCGAACCCTAACCCTAAACCTAACCCTAACCCTAACCCGAACCCTAACCCTAACCCTAACCGGAACCCTAACCCTAACCCTAACCCGAACCCGAACCCTAACACCTTAACCGAAACCTAACCCTAACCCGAACCCTAACCCTAACCCCGAACCCGAACCCTAACCCTAACCCTAACCATAACCCGAACCCTAACCCGAAACCTAACTGAACCCCAACCGTAACCCTAACCCGAACCCGAACACTAACCCTAAACTGATCCCTAACCCTAACCCGAACCCTAACCCTAACCCTAACCAGACCCCTAACCCGAACCCTAACACAAACCCTAACCCTAACCCTAACCGTAACTCTAACCCGAACCCTAACCCTAACCCTAACACGAACCCTAACCGTAACCCGACCCCAAACCCTAACCCTAACCCGAAACCTAACCCGAACCCAACCCACCCGAACCCTAAACCTAACCCTAACCCTAACCCTAACCCGAAACCTAAACCTAACCCGAACCCTACCATAAACCTAACCCGAACCCTAAACCTAACCCTAACCTGAACCCTAACCGTAACCCGAACCATAACCCTAACTCTAACACTAACCCCAACCCTAACCCGAACCCTAAACCTAACCCGAATCCTAACCCAAACCCTAACCCTAACCCTAACCTGAACACTAACCCCTAACCCTAACACGAACCCGAACCCTAACCCGAACCCGAACCCTAACCTAACCCGAACCCGAACCCGAACCCGAACCCGAACACGAACCCTAACCCTAACCCTAACCCTAACCCTAACCCGAACCCTAACTCTAACTCTAACCCTAAACCTAAACCTAACCCGAACCCTAACCCTAACCCGAACTCTAACCGGAACCCTAACCTGAATCCTAACCCTAACCCTAACCCTAACCCTAACCCGAACCCTAAACCTAACCCGAACCCTAACCGTAACCATAACCCTAACGCGAACCCTAACCCTAACACGAACACTAAACCTAACCCGAACTCGAAACCTAACCCTAACCCTAAACCGAACCCGAACCCGAACCCTAACCCGAACCCGAACCCTAACCCTAACCCTAACCCTAAACCTAACCCGAACCCGAACCCTAACCCTAACCCGAACCCTAACCCTAACCCTAACCATAACCCTAACCTGAAACCTAACCCTAAACCTAACCCTAACCTTAACCCGAACCCTAACCCTAACCCTAACCCTAACCCTAAACCGAACCCGAACCCTCACACTAACCCCTAACCCGAACCCTAAACCTAACCCGAAACCTAACCCTAAACTGAACCCTAACCCTAACCCTAACCCTAACCCGAACCCGAACCCTAACCCGAACCCGAACCCTCACCCTAATCCGAACCCTAAATCTAAACCGAACCCTAACCCGAACCCTAAACCGAACCCTAACTCTAAACCTAACCCTAACCCTAACCCGAACCCTAACCCTAACCCTAACCCTAA
>JAVLSZ010000015.1:1380000-1467500 GCA_032313775.1 Urocyon cinereoargenteus | reverse complement strand
CCTAAACCTAACCCTAACCAGAACCCTAACCGTAACCCGAACCATAACCCTAACTCTAACACTAACCCCAACCCTAACCCGAACCCTAAACCTAACCCGAATCCTAACCCAAACCCTAACCTTAACCCTAACCTGAACACTAACCCCTAACCCTAACACGAACCCGAACCCTAACCCGAACCCGAACCCTAACCTAACCCGAACCCGAACCCGAACCCGAACCCGAACACGAACCCTAACCCTAACCCTAACCCTAACCCTAACCCGAACCCTAACTCTAACTCTAACCCTAAACCTAAACCTAACCCGAACCCTAACCCTAACCCGAACTCTAACCGGAACCCTAACCTGAATCCTAACCCTAACCCTAACCCTAACCCTAACCCGAACCCTAAACCTAACCCGAACCCTAACCGTAACCATAACCCTAACGCGAACCCTAACCCTAACACGAACACTAAACCTAACCCGAACTCGAAACCTAACCCTAACCCTAAACCGAACCCGAACCCGAACCCTAACCCGAACCCGAACCCTAACCCTAACCCTAACCCTAAACCTAACCCGAACCCGAACCCTAACCCTAACCCGAACCCTAACCCTAACCCTAACCATAACCCTAACCTGAAACCTAACCCTAAACCTAACCCTAACCTTAACCCGAACCCTAACCCTAACCCTAACCCTAACCCTAAACCGAACCCGAACCCTCACACTAACCCCTAACCCGAACCCTAACCCTAACCCGAAACCTAACCCTAAACTGAACCCTAACCCTAACCCTAACCCTAACCCGAACCCGAACCCTAACCCGAACCCTAACCCTCACCCTAATCCGAACCCTAAATCTAAACCGAACCCTAACCCGAACCCTAAACCGAACCCTAACTCTAAACCTAACCCTAACCCTAACCCGAACCCTAACCCTAACCCTAACCCTAAACCTAACACTAACCCTAACCCGAACCCTAACCCGAACCCTAACCCGAACCCTAACCCGAACCCTAACTCTAACCCTAAACCTAACACTAACCCGAAACCTAACACTAACGCCTAACACTAACCCTAACCCTAACCCTAACCCGAACCCTAACCCTAACCCTAAACCCTAACACTAACCCTAACACTAACCCTAAACCGAACCCTAACCCTACCCTAACCCTAACCCTAACCCGAACCCGAACCCTAACCCGAACCCTACCCCTAACCCTAATCCGAACCCTAAACCTAACCCTAACCCTAACCCTAACCTCAACCTGAACCCTAACCCTAACCCTAACCCGACCCAAACCCTAACCCTAACCCGAACCATAACCCTAACCCGAACCCTAAACCTAACCCGAAGCCTAACCCTAACCCGAACCCGAACCCTAACCCTAACCCTAAACCTAACCCGAACCCTAACCGTAACCCTAACCCGAACCCTAAACCTAAAGCTAAACCGAAACCTAACCCTAACCCTAACCCGAACCCTAACACTATACCGAACCCTAAATCTAACGTGAACCCGAACCCGAACCCTAACCCTAACCCGAACCCTAACCCTAACCCGAACCCGAACCCTAACCCTAACCCCAACCCGAACCCTAACCCTAACCCGAACCCTAAACCTAACCCTAACCCGAACCCTAACCCTAACCCGAACCCTAAACCTTACCCTAACCCGAATCCTAACCCTAACCCGAACCCGAACACGAACCCTAACCCTAACCTTAACCCGAACCCTAAACCTAACCCTAACCCTAACCCTAAGCCTAACCCCTAACCTTAACCCGAACCGTAACCCTAACCCGAACCCTAAATCTAACCCTAACCCGAACCCTAACCCTAACCCTAACCCTAACCCGAAACCTAAACCTAACCCGAAATCTAACCCTAAACCTAACCCGAATCCTAACCCGAACCCTAACCCTAACCCGAACCCTAACCCTAACCCGAACCCTAACCCTAACCCTAACCCGAACCCGAACCCTAACCCTAACCCTAACCCTAAACCTGACCCGAACCCTAACTCTAACCCGAACCCTAAACCGAACCCTAACCCGAACCCTAACTCTATCCCTAACCCTAACCCTAAACCGAACCCTAAACCTAACCCTAACCCTAACCCTAACCCGAACCCTAACCCTAACACTAACCGGAACCCTAACCCTAACCCTAACCCGAACCCGAACCCTAACCCCTTAACCGAATCCTAACCCTAACCCGAACCCTAACCCGAACCCTAACCCTAACCATAAGCCCGAACCCGAACCCTAAACCTAACCCTAACCCTAACCCGAACCCTACCTGAACCACAACCCTAACCCTAACCCGAACACGAACCCTAACCCTAACCCTAACCCGAACCCTAACCCTAACCCGAACCCTAACCCTAACTGTAACCCTAACCCGAACCCGAACCCTAACCCTAACCCGACCCCTAACCCGAACCCTAACACGAACCCTAAACCTAAACCTAACCCTAACTCTAACCCGAACCCTAACGCTAACCCTAACCCGAACTCTAACCCTAACCCGAAACCTAACCCTAACCCGAACCCTAAACCTAACCCTAACCCGAACCCTAACCCTAACCCGAACCCGAACCCTAACCCTAACCCGAAACCTAACCCGAACCCAACCCTAACCCGAACCCTAACCCTAAACCTAACCCTAAACGAAACCTAAACAAACCCGAACCCTAACCCTAAACCTAACCCGAACCCTAACCCTAACCCTAACCCTAACCCTAACCCTAACCCCTAACCCTAACTCTAACCCTAACCCTAACCCGAACCCTAACCCTAACCCTAACCCCTAACACTAACCCTAACCCTAACCCTAAACCGAACCCTAACCCTAACCCTATCCCTAACCCGAACGCGAACCCTAACCAGAACGCTACCCCTAACCCTAATCCGAACCCTAAACCTAACCCTAACCCTAACCATAACCCGAACCTGAACCCTAACCCTAACGCTAACCCGAAACCGAACCCTAACCCTAACCCGAACCCTAACCATAACCCGAACCCTAAACCTAACCCGAAGCCTCACCCTAACCTGAACCCGAACCCTAACCCTAACCCTAACCTTAACCCGAACCCTAACCGTAACCCTAACCCGAACCCAAAACCTAAAGCTAACCCGAAACCTAACCCTAAACCTAACCCGAACCCTAACCCTATCACGAACCCTAAACCTAACCTGAACCCGAACCCGAACCATAACCCTAACCCGAACCCTAAACCTAATCCGAGCCCGAACCCTAACCCTAAGCCCAACCCTAACCCTAACCCTAACCCGAACCCTAAACCTAACCCTAACCCGAACCCTAACCCTAACCCGAACCCTAACCCTAACCCTAACCCGAATCCTAACCCTAACCCGAAACCGAACACGAACCCTAACCCTAACCCTAACCCGAACCCTAACCCTAACCCGAACCCTAACCATAACCCTAACCCTAACCCGAAACCTAAACCTAACCCGAATCCTAACCCTAAACCTAACCCGATTCCTAACCCGAACCCTAACCCTAACCCTAACTGTAACCCTAACCCGAACCCTAACCCTAACCCTAACCCGAACACTAACCGGAACCCTAACCCTAATCCTAACCCGAACCCTAACCCTAACCTGAACACTAACCCTAACCCGAAACCTAACCCTAACCCTAACCCTAACCCTAACCGTAACCCTAACCCTAACCCGAACCCTAACCATAACCCTAACCCCTAACACTAACCCTAACCCTAACCCTAAACCTAACCCGAACCCTAACCGTAACCCTAACCCGAACCCTAAACCTAAAGCTAAACCGAAACCTAACCCTAACCCTAACCCGAACCCTAACACTATACCGAACCCTAAATCTAACGTGAACCCGAACCCGAACCCTAACCCTAACCCGAACCCTAACCCGAACCCGAAACCTAACCCTAACCCCAACCCGAACCCTAACCCTAACCCGAACCCTAAACCTAACCATAACCCGAACCCTAACACTAACCCGAACCCTAACCCTTACCCTAACCCGAATCCTAACCCTAACCCGAACCCGAACACGAACCCTAACCTTAACCCGAACCCTAACCCTAACCCTAACCCTAACCCTAAGCCTAACCCCTAACCTTAACCCGAACCGTAACCCTAACCCGAACCCTAACTCTAACCCTAATCCGAACCCTAACCCTAACCCTAACCCTAACCCGAAACCTAAACCTAACCCGAAATCTAACCCTAAACCTAACCCGAATCCTAACCCGAACCCTAACCCTAACCCTAACCCTAACCCTAAACCGAAACCTAAACCTAACCCTAACCCGAACCCGAACCCTAACCGGAACCCTAACCCTAATCCTAACCTGAACCCTAACCCTAACCCGAACCCTAACCCTAACCCGAACCCTAACCCTAACCCGAACCCGAACCCTAACCCTAACCCTAACCCTAAACCTGACCCGAACCCTAACTCTAACCCGAACCCTAAACCGAACCCTAACCCGAACCCTAACTCTATCCCTAACCGTAACCCTAAACCGAACCCTAACCCTAACCCTAACCCTAACCCTAACCCGAACCCTAACCCTAACACTAACCGGAACCCTAACCCTAACCCTAACCCGAACCCGAACCCTAACCCCTTAACCGAATCCTAACCCTAACCCGAACCCTAACCCGAACCCTAACCCTAACCATAACCCCGAACCCGAACCCTAAACCTAACCCTAACCCTAACCCGAACCCTACCTGAACCACAACCCTAACCCTAACCCGAACACGAACCCTAACCCTAACCCTAACCCGAACCCTAACCCTAACCCGAACCCTAACCCTAACTGTAACCCTAACCCGAACCCGAACCCTAACCCTAACCCGACCCCTAACCCGAACCCTAACACGAACCCTAACCCTAAACCTAACCCTAACTCTAACCCGAACCCTAACGCTAACCCTAACCCGAACTCTAACCCTAACCCGAAACCTAACCCTAACCCGAACCCTAACCCTAACACTAACCCGAACCCGAACCCTAACCCTAACCCGAAACCTAACCCGAACCCAAACCTAACCCGAACCCTAACCCTAACCCTAACCCTAACCGAAACCTAAACAAACCCGAACCCTAACCCTAAACCTAACCCGAACCCTAACCCTAACCCTAACCCTAACCCTAACCCCTAACCCTAACCCTAACCCTAACCCTAACCCGAACCCTAACCCTAACCCTAACCCCTAACACTAACCCTAACCCTAACCCTAAACCGAACCCTAACCCTAACCCTAACCCTATCCCTAACCCGAACGCGAACCCTAACCAGAACGCTACCCCTAACCCTAATCCGAACCCTAAACCTAACCCTAACCCTAACCCTAACCCGAACCTGAACCCTAACCCTAACGCTAACCCGAACCCGAACCCTAACCCTAACCCGAACCCTAACCATAACCCGAACCCTAAACCTAACCCGAAGCCTCACCCTAACCCGAACCCGAACCCTAACCCTAACCCTAACCTTAACCCGAACCCTAACCGTAACCCTAACCCGAACCCAAAACCTAAAGCTAACCCGAAACCTAACCCTAAACCTAACCCGAACCCTAACCCTATCACGAACCCTAAACCTAACCTGAACCCGAACCCGAACCATAACCCTAACCCGAACCCTAAACCTAATCCGAGCCCGAACCCTAACCCTAAGCCCAACCCTAACCCTAACCCTAACCCGATCCCTAAACCTAACCCTAACCCGAACCCTAACCCTAACCCGAACCCTAACCCTAACCCTAACCCGAATCCTAACCCTAACCCGAAACCGAACACGAACCCTAACCCTAACCCGAACCCGAACCCTAACCCTAACACTAACACTAACCCTAACCCTAATCCTAACCCGAAACCTAACCCTAACCCGAACCCTAACCCTAACCCTAACCCGAACCCTAACCCTAACCCTAACCCGAAACCTAAACCTAACCTGAATCCTAACCCTAAACCTAACCCGATTCCTAACCCGAACCCTAACCCTAACCCTAACCGTAACCCTAACACGAAACCTAACCCTAACCCTAACCCGAACACTAACCGGAACCCTAACCCTAATCCTAACCCGAACCCTAACCCTAACCTGAACCCTAACCCTAACCCGAAACCTAACCCTAACCCTAACCCTAACCCTAACCGTAACCCTAACCCTAACCCGAAACCTAACCCTAACCCTAACCCTAACCCGAACCCGAACCCTAACCCTAACCCTAACCCTAAACCTAACCCGAACCCTAACTCTAACCCGAAACCTAAACCGAACCCTAAACCGAACCCTAACCCTAAACCTAACCCTAACCCAAACCCTAAACCTAACCCTAAATGGAACCCTAACCCTAACCCTAACCCGAACCCGAACCCTAACCCCTTAACCGAATCCTAAACCTAACCCGAACCCTAACCCGAACCCTAACCCTAACCATAACCCCGAACCCGAACCCTAAACCTAACCCTAACCCTAACCCGAACCCTAACCCGAACCCTACCTGAACCACAACCCTAACCCTAACCCGAACCCGAACCCTAACCCTAACCCTAACCCGAACCCTAACCCTAACCCGAAACAACCCTAACTGTAACCCTAACCCGAACCCGAACCCTAACCCTAACCCAACCCCTAACCCGAACCATAACACGAACCGTAACCCTAACCCTAACCCTAACTCTAACCCGAACCCTAACGATAACCCTAACCCGAACCCTAACCCGAACCCTAACCCTAATCCTAACCTGAACACTAACCCCTAACCCTAACCCGAACCCGAACCCTAACCCGAACCCGAACCCTA
Source organism: Urocyon cinereoargenteus (assembly GCA_032313775.1). NCBI lineage: Eukaryota > Metazoa > Chordata > Mammalia > Carnivora > Canidae > Urocyon > Urocyon cinereoargenteus. The sequence goes on along the minus strand of JAVLSZ010000015.1, from coordinate 1,460,682 downwards.
ACCCTAACCCGAACCCGAAACCTAACCCTAACCCTAACCCGAACCCGAACCCTAACCCTAACCCTAACCCTAACCCGAACCCTAACCCTAACCCTAACCTTAACCCGAACCCGAACCCTAACTCTAACCCTAACCCTAACCCGAACCCTAACCCTAACCCGAACCCTAACCCTAACCCTAACCCTAACCCAAACCCTAACCCGAACCCTAAACCTAACCCGAACCCTAACCCTAACCCTAACCCGAACCCTAACCCGAACCCTAAACCGAACCCTAACCCTAAACCTAACCCGAACCCTAACACTAACCATAACCCTAACCCTAACCCGAACCCTAACATTAACCCTAACCCGAACCCGAACCCGAACCGTCACCCTAATACCTAACCCGAACCCTAACCCTAACCCGAAACTTAACCCTAACCCGAACCCTAACCCTAACCCTAACCCTAACCCTAACCGGAACCCGAACACTCACCCTAACCCCTAACCCGAACCCTAACTCTAACCCGATCCCTAACCCTAACCCGAAACCGAACCCGAACCCTAACCCTAACCCTAACCCTAACCCTAAACCGAACCCTAACCCTAACCCTAACCCTAACCCTAACTCGAACCCTAACCATAACCCTAACACTAACCCTAAACCGAACCTGAACCCTAACCCTAACCCTAACCCGAACCCGAAACCTAACCCTAACCCGAACCCTAACCCTAAACCGAACCCTAAACCTAACCCGAAGACTAACCCGAACCCGAACCCGAACCCTAACCCTAACCCTAACCGTAACCCGAACCCTAACCGTAACCCTAACCCGAACCCTAAACCTAAAGCTAACCCGAAACCTAACCCTAACCCTAACCCGAACCCTAACCCTATCCCGAACCCTAAACCTAACCCGAACCCAAACCCGAACCCTAACCCTAACCCGAACCCTAACCCTAACCCGAACCCTAACCCTAACCATAACCCGAATATTAACCCTAACCCGAACCCGAACACGAACACTAACCCTAAACCTAACCCGAACCCTAACCCTAACTCTAACCCTAACCCTTACCCCTAAACCTAACCCGAACCCTAACCCTAACCCGAACCCTATTCCTAACCCTAACCCGAACCCTAACCCTAACCCTAACCCGAAACCTAAACCTAACCCGAATCCTAACCCGAACCCTAACCCTAACCCTAACCCTAACCCTAACCCGAACACTAACTCCAACCCGAACCCTAAACCGAACCCTAACCCGAACCCTAACTCTATCCCTAACCCTAACCCTAACCCGAACCCTAACCCTAAACCTAACCGGGACCCTAACCCTAACCCTAACCCGAACCCGAACCCTAACACCTTAACCGAATCCTAACCCTAACCCGAACCCTAACCCGAACCCTAACCCTAACCATAACCCCGAAACCGAACCCTAAACCTAACCCTAACCCTAACCCGAACCCTAACCCGAACCCTACCTGAACCACAACCCTAACCCTAACCCGAACCCGAACCATAACCCTAACCCTAACCCGAAACCTAATCCTAACCCGAACCCTAACCCTAACCCTAACCCTAACCCGAACCCGAACCCTAACCCTAACGCGACCCCTAACCCGAACCCTAACACGAACCCTAACACTAACCCTAACCCTAACACTAACCCGAACCCTAACGCTAAACCTAACCCAAACCCTAACCCTAACCCGATCCCTAACCCTAACACAAACCCTAACCCTAACCCTAACCCGAACCCTAACCCTAACCCGAACCTGAACCGTAACCCTAACCCGAAACCTAACCCGAACCCAACCCTAACCCGAACACTAACCCTAACCCGAACCCTAAACCTAACCCTAACCCTAACCGAAACCTAAACCTAACCCGAACCCTAACCCTAAAACTCACCCGAACCCTAACCCTAAACCCGAACCCGAACCCGAACCCTAACCCTAACCCGAACCCTAACCCTAACCCTAACCTTAACCCGAACCCGAACCCTAACTCTAACCCTATACCTAACCCTAACCCGAACCCTAACACTAACCCGAACCCTAACCCGAACCCTAACACTAAACATAACCCTAACCCTAAACCGAACCCTAAACCTAACCCGAACCCTAACCCTAACCATAACCCTAACCCCACTCTAACCCTAACCCTAACCCTGACCCTAACCCTAACTCGAACCCTAAACATAACCCTAACACTAACCCGAAACCGAACCCTCACTCTAACTCCGTCCCGAACCCTAACCCTAACCCGAACCCTAACCCTAACCCGAAAACGAACCCTAACCCTAACCCTAACCCGAACCCGAACCCTACCCTAACCCGACCCTAAACCTAACCCTAAACCTAACCCGAACCCTAACCCTAACCCTAACCCGACCCCTAACCCAAACCCTAACCCGTCCCTAACCCTAACCCTAACCCTAACCCGAACCCTAACACTAACCCAACACGACCCCTAACCCGAACCCTAACCCTAACCCGAACCCGAACCCTAACCCGAACCCTACCCCTAACCCTCATCCGAACCCTAACCCTAACCCTAACCCTAACCCGAACCCGAACCCTAACTCTTACCCTAACGCGAACCCGAACCCTAAAACTAACCCGAAACCTAACCCTAACCCGAACCCTAAACCTAACCCGAACCCTAACCCTAACCCAATCCCGAACCCGAACCCTAACCCTAACCCTAAACCGAACCCTAACCCTAACCCTAACCCTAACCCGAAACCTAACCCTAACACTAACCCGAAACCTAACACTAACCCTAACCCGAACCCTAACCCTAACCCGAACCCTAACCCTAACCCGAACCCGAAACCTAACCCTAACCCTAACCCGAACCCTAACCCTAAACCTAACCCGAACCCTAACCCTAAACCTAACCCGACCCCTAACCCGAACCCAAACACGAACCCTAACCCTAACCCTAACCCTAAGCCGAACCCTAACCCTAACCCTAACCCGAACCCTAACCCCAACCCGAACCCTATCCCTAACCCTAACCCGAACCCTTACCCTAACCCGAACCCGAACCCTAACCCTAACCCGAAACATAACCCGAACCCAACCCTAACCCGAACCCTAACCCTAACCCGAACCCTAACCCTAACCCTAACCCTAACCCTAATCCGAAACCTAAACCTAACACGAATCCTAACCCTAAACCTATTCCGAACCCTAACCCGAAACCTAACACTAACCCTAACCCTAACCCTAACCTGACCCTAACCCTAACCCTAACCTGAACCCGAACCCTAACCGGAACCCTAACCCTAACCCTAACCCGAAACCTAACCCTAACCCTGACCCGAACCCTAACCCTAACCATAACCCTAACCCTACACCTAACAGGAACCCTAACCTATCCCTAACCCGAACACTAACCCCTAACCCTAACCCGAACCCGAGCTCTAACCCGAACCCGAACCCTAACCCTAACCAGAACCCGAACCCGAACCCTAACCCAAACCCTAACACTAACCCGAACCCTAACCCGAACCCGAACCCTAACCCTAACCCTATCCCTAACCCGAACCCGAACCCTAACTCTAACCCGAACCCTAACCCTAAACTAACCCTAACCCGAAACCTAAACCTAACACGAATCCTAACCCTAAACATATTCCGAACCCTAACCCGAAACCTAACCCTAACCCTAACCCTAACCCTAACCTGAACCCTAACCCTAACCCTAACCTGAACCCGAACCCTAACCGGAACCCTAACCCTAACCCTAACCCGAAACCTAACCCTAACCCTAACCCGAACCCTAACCCTAACCCTAACCCTAACCCTACACCTAACAGGAACCCTAACCTATCCCTAACCCGAACACTAACCCCTAACCCTAACCCGAACCCGAGCTCTAACCCGAACCCGAACCCTAACCCTAACCAGAACCCGAACCCTAACCCTAACCCGAACCCGAACCCGAACCCTAACCCGAAACCTAACCCTAACCCGAACCCTAACCCGAACCCGAACCCTAACCCTAACCCTATCCCTAACCCGAACCCGAACCCTAACTCTAACCCGAACCCTAACACTAAACTAACCCTAACCCGAACCCTAACCCTAACCCTAAACGGAAACCTAACCCTAAACCTAACCCGAACCCGAACCCTAACCCTAGCCCGAACCTGAACCCTAAAACCTTAACCGAATTCTAACCCTAACCCGAACCCTAACCCTAACCCCGAACCCGAACCCTAACCCTAACCCTAACCATAACCCGAACCCTAACCCGAAACCTAACTGAACCCCAACCGTAACCCTAACCCGAACCCGAACACTAACCCTAAACCGATCCCTAACCCTAACCCGAACCCTAACCCTAACCCTAACCCTAACCCGAACCCGAACCCTAACCCTAACCAGACCCCTAACCCGAACCCTAACACGAACCCTAACCCTAACCCTAACCCTAACTCTAACCCGAACCCTAACCCTAACCCTAACACGAACCCTAACCCTAACCCGAACCCGAACCCTAACCCTACCCGAAACCTAACCCGAACCCAACCCACCAGAACCCTAACCCTAACCCTAACCCTAACCCTAACCCGAAACCTAAACCTAACCCGAACCCTAACCATAAACCTAACCCGAACCCTAAACCAAACCCTAACCCGAACCCTAACCGTAACCCGAACCATAACCCTAACTCTAGCACTAACCCCAACCCTAACCCGAACCCTAACCCTAACCCGAATCCTAACCCAAACCCTAACCCTAACCCTAACCTGAACACTAACCCCTAACCCTAACACGAACCCGAACCCTAACCCGAACCCGAACCCTAACCTAACCCGAACCCGAACCCTAACCCGAACCCGAACCCGAACACGAACCCTAACCCTAACCCTAACCCTAACCCTAACCCGAACCCTAACTCTAACCCTAAACCTAACCCTAACCCGAACCCTAACCCTAACCCGAACTCTAACCGGAACCCTAACCTGAATCCTAACCCTAACCCTAACCCTAACCCTAACCCGAACCCTAAACCTAACCCGAACCCTAACCGTAACCCTAAACCTAACGCGAACATTAACCCTAACACGAACACTAAACCTAACCCGAACTCGAACCCTAACCCTAACCCTAAACCGAACCCGAACCCGAACCCTAACCCGGACCCGAACCCTAACCCTAACCCTAACCCTAAACCTAACCCGAACCCGAACCCTAACCCTAACCCGAAACCTAACCCTAACCCTAACCATAACCCTAACCTCAAACCTAACCCTAACCCTAACCCTAACCTTAACCCGAACCCTAACCCTAACCCTAACCCTAACCCTAACCCGAACCCGAACCCTCACCCTCACCCATAACCCGAACCCTAACCCTAACCCGAAACCTAACCCTAAACTGAACCCTAACCCTAACCCTAACCCTAAACCGAACCCGAACCCTAATCCGAACCCTAACCCTCACCCTAATCCGAACCCTAAATCTAACCCGAACCCTAACCCGAACCCTAAACCGAACCCTAACTCTAACCCTAACCCTAACCCTAACCCGAACCCTAACCCTAACCCAAACCCTAAACCTAACACTAACCCTAACCCGAACCCTAACCCGAACCCTAACCCGAACCCTAACCCGAACCCTAACTCTAACCCTAACCCTAACACTAACCCGAAACCTAACACTAACGCCTAACACTAACCCTAACCCTAACCCTAACCCGAACACTAACCCTAACCCTAAACCCTAACACTAACCCTAACACTAACCCTAAACCGAACCCTAACCCTAACCCTAACCCTAACCCTAACCCGAACCCGAACCCTAACCCGAACCCTACCCCTAACCCTAATCCGAACCCTAAACCTAACCCTAACCCTAACCCTAACCCCAACCTGATCCCTAACCCTAACCCTAACCCGACCCGAACCCTAACCCTAACCCGAACCATAACCCTAACCCGAACCCTAAACCTAACACGAAGCCTAACCCTAACCCGAACCCGAACCCTAACCCTAACCCTAAACCTAACCCGAACCCTAACCGTAACCCTAACCCGAACCCTAAACCTAAAGCTAAACCGAAACCTAACCCTAACCCTAACCCGAACACTAACACTATACCGAACCCTAAATCTAACCTGAACCCGAACCCGAACCCTAACCCTAACCCGAACCCTAACCCTAACCCGAACCCGAACCCTAACCCTAACCCCAACCCGAACCCTAACCCTAACCCGAACCCTAAACCTAACCCTAACCCGAACCCTAACCCTAACCCAAACCCTAACACTTACCCTAACCCGAATCCTAACCCTAACCCGAACCCGAACACGAACCCTAACCCTAACCCTAACCCGAACCCTAACCCTAACCCTAACCCTAACCCTAAGCCTAACCCCTAACCTTAACCCGAACCGTAACCCTAACCCGAACCCTAACTCTAACCCTAACCCGAACCCTAACCCTAACCCTAACCCTAACCCGAAACCTAAACCTAACCCGAAATCTAACCCTAAACCTAACCCGAATCCTAACCCGAACCCTATCCCTAACCCTAACCCTAACCCTAAACCGAAACCTAACCCTAACCCTAACCCGAACCCGAAACCTAACCGGAAACCTAACCCTAATCCTAACCCGAACCCTAACCCTAACCCGAACCCTAACCCTAACCCGAACCCTAACCCTAACCCTAACCCGAACCCGAACCCTAACCCTAAACCTAACCCTAAACCTGACCCGAACCCTAACTCTAACCCGAACCCTAAACCGAACCCTAACCCGACCCCTAAATCTATCCCTAACCCTAACCCTAAACCGAACCCTAACCCTAACCCTAAACCTAACCCGAACCCTAACCCTAACACTAACCGGAACCCTAACCCTAACCCTAACCCGAACCCGACCCCTAGCCCCTTAACCGAATCCTAACCCTAACCCGAACCCTAACCCGAACCCTAACCCTAACCATAACCCCGAACCCGAACCCTAAAACTAACCCTAACCCTAACCCGAACCCTACCTGAACCACAACCCTAACCCTAACCCGAACACGAACCCTAAACCTAACCCTAACCCGAACCCTAACCCTAACCCGAACCCTAACCCTAACTGTAACCCTAACCCGAACCCGAACCCTAACCCTAACCCGACCCCTTACCCGAAACCTAACACGAACCCTAACCCTAAACCTAACCCTAACTCTAACCCGAACCCTAACGCTAACCCGAACCCGAACTCTAACCCTAACCCGAACCCTAAACCTAACCCGAACCCTAAACCTAACCCTAACCCGAACCCTAACCCTAACCCGAACCCGAACCCTAACCCTAACCCGAAACCTAACCCGAACCCAACCCTAACCCGAACCCTAACCCTAACTCTAACCCTAACCGAAACCTAAACAAACCCGAACCCTAACCCTAAACATAACCCGAACCCTAACCCTAACCCTAACCCTAACCCTAACCCCTAACCCTAACCCTAACCCTAACCCTAACCCGAACCCTAACCCTAACCCTAACCCCTAACACTAACCCTAACCCTAACCCTAAACCGAACCCTAACCCTAACCCTAACCCTAACCCTAACCCGAACCCGAACCCTAACCCGAACGCTACCCCTAACCCTACTCCGAACCCTAAGCCTAACCCTAACCCTAACCCTAACCCGAACCTGAACCCTAACCCTAACGCTAACCCGAACCCGAACCCTAACCCTAACCCGAACCCTAACCATAACCCGAACCCTAAACCTAACCCGAAGCCTCACCCTAACCCGAACCCGAACCCTAACCCTAACCCTAACCTTAACCCGAACCCTAACCGTAACCCTAACACGAACCCTAAACCTAAAGCTAACCCGAAACCTAACCCTAAGCCTAACCCGAACCCTAACCCTATCACGAACCCTAAACCTAACCTGAACCCGAACCCGAACCCTAACCCTAACCCGAACCCTAAACCTAACCCGAGCCCGAACCCTAACCCTAAGCCCAACTCTAACCCTAACCCTAAACCGAACCCTAAACCTAACCCTAACCCGAACCCTAACCCTAACCCGAACCCTAACCCTAACCCTAAACCGAATCCTAACCCTAACCCGAAACCGAACACGAACCCTAACCCTAACCCTAACCCGAACCCTAACCCTAACCCTAACACTAACCCTAACCCTAACCCGAAACCTAACCCTAACCCGAACCCTAACCCTAACCCTAACCCGAACCCTAACCCTAACCCTAACCCTAACCCTAACCCGAAACCTAAACCTAACCCGAATCCTAATCCTAAACCTAACCCGATTCCTAACCCGAACCCTAACCCTAACCCTAACCGTAACCCTAACCCGAACCCTAACCCTAACCCTAACCCGAACACTAACCCGAACCCTAACCCTAATCCTAACCCGAACCCTAACCCTAACCTGAACCCTAACCCTAACCCGAAACCTAACCCTAACCCTAACCCTAACCATAACCCTAACCCTAACCCGAAACCTAACCCTAACCCTAACCCTAACCCGAACCCGAACCCTAACCATAACCCTAACCCTAAACCTAACACGAACCCTAACTCTAACCCGAAACATAAACCGAACCCTAAACCGAACCCTAACCCTTACCCTAACCCTAACCCAAACCCTAACCCTAACCCTAACCGGAACCCTAACCCTAACCCTAACCCGAACCCGAACCCTAACCCCTTAACCGAAACCTAAACCTAACCCGAACCCTAACCCGAACCCTAACCCTAACCATAACCCCGAACCCGAACCCTAAACCTAACCCTAACCCTAACCCGAACCCTAACCCGAACCCTACCTGAACCACAACCCTAACCCTAACCCGAAACCGAACCCTAACCCTAACCCTACCCCGAACCCTAACCCTAACCCGAAACAACCCTAACTGTAACCCTAACCCGAACCCGAACCCTAACCCTAACCCAACCCCTAACCCGAACCATAACACGAACCCTAACCCTAACCCTAACCCTAACTCTAACCCGAACCCTAACGCTAACCCTAACCCGAACCCTAACCCGAACCCTAACCCTAATCCTAACCTGAACACTAACCCCTAACCCTAACCCGAACCCGAACCCTAACCCGAACCCGAACCCTAACCCTAACCCTAACCCGAAACCTAACCCTAACCCGAACCCGAAACCGAACCCTAACCCTAACCCTAACCCGAACCCTAACCTTAACCCTAACCTTAACCCGAACCCGAACCCTAACTCTAACCCTAACCCTAACCCGAACCCTAACCCTAACCCGAACCCTAACCCGAACCCTAACCCTAACCCGAACCCTAACCCGAACCCTAAACCTAACCCGAACCCTAACCCTAACCCTAACCCGAACCCTAACCCGAACCCTAAACCGAACCCTAACCCTAAACCTAACCCGAACCCTAACACTAACCATAACCCTAACCCTAACCCGAACCCTAACTCTAACCCTAACCCGAACCCGAACCCGAACCGTCACCCTAATAACTAACCCGAACCCTAACCCTAACACGAAACTTAACCCTAACCCGAACCCTAACCCTAACCCTAACCCTAACCCGAACCCGAACCCGAACACTCACCCTAACCCCTAACCCGAACCCTAACCCTAACCCGATCCCTAACCCTAACCCGAAACCGAACCCGAACCCTAACCCTAACCCTAACCCGAACCCTAACCCTAAACCCAACCCTAACCCTAACCCTAACCCTAACCCTAACTCGAACCTTAACCCTAAACCTAACACTAACCCTAAACCGAACCTGAACCCTAACCCTAACCCTAACCCGAACCCGAATCCTAAGCCTAACCCGAACCCTAACCCTAACCCGAACCCTAAACCTAACCCGAAGCCTAACCCTAACCCGAACCCGAACCCTAACCCTAACCCTAACCGTAACCCGAACCCTAACCGTAACCCTAACCCGAACCCTAAACCTAAAGCTAACCCGAAACCTAACCCTAACCCTAACCCGAACCCTAACCCTATCCCGAACCCTAAACCTAACACGAACCCAAACCCGAACCCTAACCCTAACCCGAACCCTAACCGTAACACTAACCCGAACCCTAAACCTAAAGCTAACCCGAAACCTAACACTAACCCTAACCCAAACCCTAACCCTATCCCGAACCCTAAACCTAACCCGAACCCGAACCCGAACCCTAACCCTAACCCGAACACTACCCCTAACCAGAACCCGAACCCTAACCGTAACCCCAACCCTAACCCTAACCCTAACCCGAACCCTAAACCTAACCCTAACCCGAACCCTAACCCTAACCCGAACCCTAACCCTAACCATAACCCGAATCCTAACCCTAACCCGAACCCGAACACGAACACTAACCCTAACCCTAACCCGAACCCTAACCCTAACCCTAACCCTAACCCTTACCCCTAAACCTAACCCGAACCCTAACCCTAACCCGAACCCTATTCCTAACCCTAACCCGAACCCTAACCCTAACCCTAACCCGAAACCTAAACCTAACCCGAATCCTAACCCGAACCCTAACCCTAACCCTAACCCTAACCCTAACCCGAACCCTAACCCTAACCCTAACTCGAACCCGAACCCTAACCGGAACCCTAACCCTAATCCTAACACGAACCCTAACCCTAACCCGAACCCTAAACCTAACCCGAACCCTAAACCTAACCCTAACCCTAACCCGAACACGAACCCTAACCCTAACCCTAACCCTAACCCTAACCCTAACCCGAACACTAACTCTAACCCGAACCCTAAACCGAACCCTAACCCGAACCCTAACTCTATCCCTAACCCTAACCCTAAACCGAACACTAACCCTAACCCTAACCCGAACCCTAACCCTAAACCTAACCGGGACCCTAACCCTAACCCTAACCCGAACCCGAACCCTAACACCTTAACCGAATCCTAACCCTAACCCGAACCCTAACCCGAACACTAACCCTAACCATAACCCCGAACCCGAACCCTAAACCTAACCCTAACCCTAACCCGAACCCTAACCCGAACCCTACCTGAACCACAACCCTAACCCTAACCCGAAACCGAACCCTAACCCTAACCCTAACCCGAAACCTAATCCTAACCCTAACCCTAACCCTAACCCTAACCCTAACCCTAAACCTAACCCGAACCCGAACCCTAACCCTAACCCGACCCCTATCCCGATCCCTAACACGAACCCTAACACTAACCCTAACCCTAACTCTAACCCGAACCCTAACGCTAACCCTAACCCGATCCCTAACCCTAACCCGAACCCTAACCCTAACACAAACCCTAACCCTAACCCTAACCCGAACCCTAACCCTAACCCGAACCTGAACCGTAACCCTAACCCGAAACCTAACCCGAACCCAACCCTAACCCGAACAATAACCCTAACCCGAACCCTAAACCTAACCCTAACCCTAACCGAAACCTAAACCTAACCCGAACCCTAACCCTAAACCTCACCCGAACCCTCACCCTAAACCCGAACCCGAACCCGAACCCTAACCCTAACCCGAACCCTAACCCTAACCCTAACCTTAACCCGAACCCGAACCCTAACTCTAACCCTATACCTAACCCTAACCCGAACCCTAACACTAACCCGAACCCTAACCCGAACCCTAACACTAACCCTAACCCTAACCCTAAACCGAACCCTAAACCTAAACCGAACCCTAACCCTAACCCTAACCCTAACCCGAACCCTAACCCGAACCCTAACCCGAACCCTAACCCTAACCCTAACCCGAACCCGAACCCGAACCCTAACCCTAACCCTATCCCGAACCCTAACACTAACCCTAACCCTAACCCGAAAGCTAACTCTAACCCTAACCCGAACCCGAACCCTCACCATAAAACCTAACCCGAACCCTAACCCTGACCCAAAACCTAACCCTAACCCGAACCCTAACCCTAACCCTAACCCTAATCCGAACCCGAAACCTAACCTGAACCCGAACCCTAACCCTAACCCGAACCCGAACCCTAACCCTAACCCTAACCTTAAACCTAACCCGAACCCGAACCCTAACCCTAACCCGAACCCTAACCCTAACCCTAACCCTAACCCTAACCCCACTCTAACCCTAACCCTAACCCTGACCCTAACCCTAACTCGAACCCTAAACATAACCCTAACCCTAACCCGAAACCGAACCCTCACCCTAACCCCGTCCCGAACCCTAACCCTAACCCGAACCCTAACCCTAACCCGAAAACGAACCCTAACCCTAACCCTAACCCGAACCCGAACCCTACCCTAACCCGACCCTAAACCTAACCTTAAACCTAACCGGAACCCTAACCCTAACCCTAACCCGACCCCTAACCCGAACCCTAACCCGTCCCTAACCCTAAACCTAACCCGAACCCGAACCCTAACCCTAACCCAAACCCGACCCCTAACCCGAAACCTAACCCTAACCCGAACCCGAACCCTAACCCGAACCCTACCCCTAACCCTCATCCGAACCCTAACCCTAACCCGAACCCTAACCCTAACCCGATCCCGAACCCTAACTCTAACCCTAACGCGAACCAGAACCCTAAACCTAACCCGATCCCAGACCCTAACCTGAACCCTAAACCTACCCGAACCCTAACCCTAACCCAATCCCGAACCCGAACCCTAACCCTAACCCTAACCCGAACCCTAACCCTAACCCTAACCCTAACCCGAAACCTAACCCTAACCCTAACCCGAAACCTAACACTAACCCTAACCCGAACCCTAACCCTAACCCGAACCCTAACCCTAACCCGAACCCGAACCCTAACCCTAACCCTAACCCCTAACACTAACCCTAACCCTAACCCTAAACCGAACCCTAACCCTAACCCCTAACACTAACCCTAACCCTAACCCTAAACCGAACCCTAACCCTAACCCTAACCCTAACCCGAACCCTAACCCAAACCCTAACCCCTAACACTAACCCTAACCCTATCCCGAACCCTAAACCTAACCCTAACCCGAACCCTAACACTATACCGAACCCTAAATCTAACCTGAACCCGAACCCGAACCCTAACCCTAACCCGAACCCTAACCCTAACCCGAACCCGAACCCTAACCCTAACCCCAACCCGAACCCTAACCCTAACCCGAACCCTAAACCTAACCCTAACCCGAACCCTAACCCTAACCCAAACCCTAACACTTACCCTAACCCGAATCCTAACCCTAACCCGAACCCGAACACGAACCCTAACCCTAACCCTAACCCGAACCCTAACCCTAACCCTAACCCTAACCCTAAGCCTAACCCCTAACCTTAACCCGAACCGTAACCCTAACCCGAACCCTAACTCTAACCCTAACCCGAACCCTAACCCTAACCCTAACCCTAACCCGAAACCTAAACCTAACCCGAAATCTAACCCTAAACCTAACCCGAATCCTAACCCGAACCCTATCCCTAACCCTAACCCTAACCCTAAACCGAAACCTAACCCTAACCCTAACCCGAACCCGAACCCGAAACCTAACCGGAACCCTAAACCTAATCCTAACCCGAACCCTAACCCTAACCCGAACCCTAACCCTAAACTGAACCCTAACCCTAACCCTAACCCTAACCCGAACCCGAACCCTAATCCGAACCCTAACCCTCACCCTAATCCGAACCCTAAATCTAACCCGAACCCTAACCCGAACCCTAAACCGAACCCTAACTCTAACCCTAACCCTAACCCTAACCCGAACCCTAACCCTAACCCAAACCCTAAACCTAACACTAACCCTAACCCGAACAGTAACCCGAACCCTAACCCGAACCCTAACCCGAACCCTAACTCTAACCCTAACCCTAACACTAACCCGAAACCTAACACTAACGCCTAACACTAACCCTAACCCTAACCCTAACCCGAACCCTAACCCTAACCCTAAACCCTAACACTAACCCTAACACTAACCCTAAACCGAACCCTAACCCTAACCCTAACCCTAACCCTAACCCGAACCCGAACCCTAACCCGAACCCTACCCCTAACCCTAATCCGAACCCTAAACCTAACCCTAACCCTAACCCTAACCCCAACCTGATCCCTAACCCTAACCCTAACCCGACCCGAACCCTAACCCTAACCCGAACCATAACCCTAACCCGAACCCTAAACCTAACACGAAGCCTAACCCTAACCCGAACCCGAACCCTAACCCTAACCCTAAACCTAACCCGAACCCTAACCGTAACCCTAACCCGAACCCTAAACCTAAAGCTAAACCGAAACCTAACCCTAACCCTAACCCGAACCCTAACACTATACCGAACCCTAAATCTAACCTGAACCCGAACCCGAACCCTAACCCTAACCCGAACCCTAACCCTAACCCGAACCCGAACCCTAACCCTAACCCCAACCCGAACCCTAACCCTAACCCGAACCCTAAACCTAACCCTAACCCGAACCCTAACCCTAACCCAAACCCTAACACTTACCCTAACCCGAATCCTAACCCTAACCCGAACCCGAACACGAACCCTAACCCTAACCCTAACCCGAACCCTAACCCTAACCCTAACCCTAACCCTAAGCCTAACCCCTAACCTTAACCCGAACCGTAACCCTAACCCGAACCCTAACTCTAACCCTAACCCGAACCCTAACCCTAACCCTAACCCTAACCCGAAACCTAAACCTAACCCGAAATCTAACCCTAAACCTAACCCGAATCCTAACCCGAACCCTATCCCTAACCCTAACCCTAACCCTAAACCGAAACCTAACCCTAACCCGAACCCGAACCCGAAACCTAAACGGAACCCTAACCCTAATCCTAACCCGAACCCTAACCCTAACCCGAACCCTAACCCTAACCCGAACCCTAACCCTAACCCTAACCCGAACCCGAACCCTAACCCTAAACCTAACCCTAAACCTGACCCGAACCCTAACTCTAACCCGAACCCTAAACCGAACCCTAACCCGACCCCTAAATCTATCCCTAACCCTAACCCTAAACCGAACCCTAACCCTAACCCTAAACCTAACCCGAACCCTAACCCTAACACTAACCGGAACCCTAACCCTAACCCTAACCCGAACCCGACCCCTAGCCCCTTAACCGAATCCTAACCCTAACCCGAACCCTAACCCGAACCCTAACCCTAACCATAACCCCGAACCCGAACCCTAAAACTAACCCTAACCCTAACCCGAACCCTACCTGAACCACAACCCTAACCCTAACCCGAACACGAACCCTAACCCTAACCCTAACCCGAACCCTAACCCTAACACGAACCCTAACCCTAACTGTAACCCTAACCCGAACCCGAACCCTAACCCTAACCCGACCCCTTACCCGAAACCTAACACGAACCCTAACCCTAAACCTAACCCTAACTCTAACCCGAACCCTAACGCTAACCCGAACCCGAACTCTAACCCTAACCCGAACCCTAAACCTAACCCGAACCCTAAACCTAACCCTAACCCGAACCCTAACCCTAACCCGAACCCGAACCCTAACCCTAACCCGAAACCTAACCCGAACCCAACCCTAACCCGAACCCTAACCCTAACCCTAACCCTAACCGAAACCTAAACAAACCCGAACCCTAACCCTAAACCTAACCCGAACCCTAACCCTAACCCTAACCCTAACCCTAACCCTAACCCCTAACCCTAACCCTAACCCTAACCCTAACCCGAACCCTAACCCTAACCCTAACCCCTAACACTAACCCTAACCCTAACCCTAAACCGAACCCTAACCCTAACCCTAACCCTAACCCTAACCCGAACCCGAACCCTAACCCGAACGCTACCCCTAACCCTACTCCGAACCCTAAGCCTAACCCTAACCCGAACCTGAACCCTAACCCTAACGCTAACCCGAACCCGAACCCTAACCCTAACCCGAACCCTAACCATAACCCGAACCCTAAACCTAACCCGAAGCCTCACCCTAACCCGAACCCGAACCCTAACCCTAACCCTAACCTTAACCCGAACCCTAACCGTAACCCTAACACGAACCCTAAACCTAAAGCTAACCCGAAACCTAACCCTAAACCTAACCCGAACCCTAACCCTATCACGAACCCTAAACCTAACCTGAACCCGAACCCGAACCCTAACCCTAACCCGAACCCTAAACCTAACCCGAGCCCGAACCCTAACCCTAAGCCCAACTGTAACCCTAACCCTAAACCGAACCCTAAACCTAACCCTAACCCGAACCCTAACCCTAACCCGAACCCTAACCCTAACCCTAAACCGAATCCTAACCCTAACCCGAAACCGAACACGAACCCTAACCCTAACCCTAACCCGAACCCTAACCCTAACCCTAACACTAACCCTAACCCTAACCCGAAACCTAACCCTAACCCGAACCCTAACCCTAACCCTAACCCGAACCCTAACCCTAACCCTAACCCTAACCCTAACCCGAAACCTAAACCTAACCCGAATCCTAATCCTAAACCTAACCCGATTCCTAACCCGAACCCTAACCCTAACCCTAACCGTAACCCTAACCCGAACCCTAACCCTAACCCTAACCCGAACACTAACCCGAACCCTAACCCTAATCCTAACCCGAACCCTAACCCTAACCTGAACCCTAACCCTAACCCGAAACCTAACCCTAACCCTAACCCTAACCATAACCCTAACCCTAACCCGAAACCTAACCCTAACCCGAACCCGAACCCTAACCCTAACCCTAACCCTAAACCTAACCCGAACCCTAACTCTAACCCGAAACATAAACCGAACCCTAAACCGAACCCTAACCATAACCCTAACCCTAACCCAAACCCTAACCCTAACCCTAACCGGAACCCTAACCCTAACCCTAACCCGAACCCGAACCCTAACCCCTTAACCGAAACCTAAACCTAACCCGAACCCTAACCCGAACCCTAACCCTAACCATAACCCCGAACCCGAACCCTAAACCTAACCCTAACCCTAACCCGAACCCTAACCCGAACCCTACCTGAACCACAACCCTAACCCGAAACCGAACCCTAACCCTAACCCTAACCCGAACCCTAATCCTAACCTGAAACAACCCTAACTGTAACCCTAACCCGAACCCGAACCCTAACCCTAACCCAACCCCTAACCCGAACCATAACACGAACCCTAACCCTAACCCTAACCCTAACTCTAACCCGAACCCTAACGCTAACCCTAACCCGAACCCTAACCCGAACCCTAACCCTAATCCTAACCTGAACACTAACCCCTAACCCTAACCCGAACCCGAACCCTAACCCGAACCCGAACCCTAACCCTAACCCTAACCCGAAACCTAACCCTAACCCGAACCCGAAACCGAACCCTAACCCTAACCCTAACCCGAACCCTAACCCTAACCCTAACCTTAACCCGAACCCGAACCCTAACTCTAACCCTAACCCTAACCCGAACCCTAACCCTAACCCGAACCCTAACCCGAACCCTAACCCTAACCCGAACCCTAACCCGAACCCTAAACCTAACCCGAACCCTAACCCTAACCCTAACCCGAACCCTAACCCGAACCCTAAACCGAACCCTAACCCTAAACCTAACCCGAACCCTAACACTAACCATAACCCTAACCCTAACCCGAACCCTAACTCTAACCCTAACCCGAACCCGAACCCGAACCGTCACCCTAATAACTAACCCGAACCCTAACCCTAACACGAAACTTAACCCTAACCCGAACCCTAACCCTAACCCTAACCCTAACCCGAACCCGAACCCGAACACTCACCCTAACCCCTAACCCGAACCCTAACCCGATCCCTAACCCTAACCCGAAACCGAACCCGAACCCTAACCCTAACCCTAACCCGAACCCTAACCCTAAACCCAACCCTAACCCTAACCCTAACCCTAACCCTAACTCGAACCTTAACCCTAAACCTAACACTAACCCTAAACCGAACCTGAACCCTAACCCTAACCCTAACCCGAACCCGAATCCTAACCCTAACCCGAACCCTAACCCTAACCCGAACCCTAAACCTAACCCGAAGCCTAACCCTAACCCGAACCCGAACCCTAACCCTAACCCTAACCGTAACCCGAACCCTAACCGTAACCCTAACCCGAACCCTAAACCTAAAGCTAACCCGAAACCTAACCCTAACCCTAACCCGAACCCTAACCCTATCCCGAACCCTAAACCTAACACGAACCCAAACCCGAACCCTAACCCTAACCCGAACCCTAACCGTAACACTAACCCGAACCCTAAACCTAAAGCTAACCCGAAACCTAACACTAACCCTAACCCAAACCCTAACCCTATCCCGAACCCTAAACCTAACCCGAACCCGAACCCGAACCCTAACCCTAACCCGAACACTACCCCTAACCAGAACCCGAACCCTAACCGTAACCCCAACCCTAACCCTAACCCTAACCCGAACCCTAAACCTAACCCTAACCCGAACCCTAACCCTAACCCGAACCCTAACCCTAACCATAACCCGAATCCTAACCCTAACCCGAACCCGAACACGAACACTAACCCTAACCCTAACCCGAACCCTAACCCTAACCCTAACCCTAACCCTTACCCCTAAACCTAACCCGAACCCTAACCCTAACCCGAACCCTATTCCTAACCCTAACCCGAACCCTAACCCTAACCCTAACCCGAAACCTAAACCTAACCCGAATCCTAACCCGAACCCTAACCCTAACCCTAACCCTAACCCTAACCCGAACCCTAACCCTAACCCTAACTCGAACCCGAACCCTAACCGGAACCCTAACCCTAATCCTAACACGAACCCTAACCCTAACCGGAACCCTAAACCTAACCCGAACCCTAACCCTAACCCTAACCCTAACCCGAACACGAACCCTAACCCTAACCCTAACCCTAACCCTAACCCTAACCCGAACACTAACTCTAACCCGAACCCTAAACCGAACCCTAACCCGAACCCTAACTCTATCCCTAACCCTAACCCTAAACCGAACACTAACCCTAACCCTAACCCGAACCCTAACCCTAAACCTAACCGGGACCCTAACCCTAACCCTAACCCGAACCCGAACCCTAACACCTTAACCGAATCCTAACCCTAACCCGAACCCTAACCCGAACACTAACCCTAACCATAACCCCGAAACCGAACCCTAAACCTAACCCTAACCCTAACCCGAACCCTAACCCGAACCCTACCTGAACCAAAACCCTAACCCTAACCCGAAACCGAACCCTAACCCTAACCCTAACCCGAAACCTAATCCTAACCCGAACCCTAACCCTAACCCTAACCCTAACCCTAACCCTAACCCGAACCCGAACCCTAACCCTAACCCGACCCCTATCCCGATCCCTAACACGAACCCTAACACTAACCCTAACCCTAACTCTAACCCGAAACCTAACGCTAACCCTAACCCGATCCCTAACCCTTACCCGAACCCTAACCCTAACACAAACCCTAACCCTAACCCTAACCCGAACCCTAACCCTAACCCGAACCTGAACCGTAACCCTAACCCGAAACCTAACCCGAACCCAACCCTAACCCGAACAATAACCCTAACCCGAACCCTAAACCTAACCCTAACCCTAACCGAAACCTAAACCTAACCCGAACCCTAACCCTAAACCTCACCCGAACCCTCACCCTAAACCCGAACCCGAACCCGAACCCTAACCCTAACCCGAACCCTAACCCTAACCCTAACCTTAACCCGAACCCGAACCCTAACTCTAACCCTATACCTAACCCTAACCCGAACCCTAACACTGACCCGAACCCTAACCCGAACCCTAACACTAACCCTAACCCTAACCCTAAACCGAACCCTAAACCTAAACCGAACCCTAACCCTAACCCTAACCCTAACCCGAACCCTAACCCGAACCCTAACCCGAACCCTAACCCTAACCCTAACCCGAACCCGAACCCGAACCCTAACCCTAACCCTATCCCGAACCCTAACACTAACCCTAACCCTAACCCGAAAGCTAACTCTAACCCTAACCCGAACCCGAACCCTCACCATAAAACCTAACCCGAACCCTAACCCTGACCCAAAACCTAACCCTAACCCGAACCCTAACCCTAACCCTAACCCTAATCCGAACCCGAAACCTAACCTGAACCCGAACCCTAACCCTAACCCGAACCCGAACCCTAACCCTAACCCTAACCTTAAACCTAACCCGAACCCGAACCCTAACCCTAACCCGAACCCTAACCCTAACCCTAACCCTAACCCTAACCCCACTCTAACCCTAACCCTAACCCTGACCCTAACCCTAACTCGAACCCTAAACATAACCCTAACCCTAACCCGAAACCGAACCCTCACCCTAACCCCGTCCCGAACCCTAAACCTAACCCGAACCCTAACCCTAACCCGAAAACGAACCCTAACCCTAACCCTAACCCGAACCCGAACCCTACCCTAACCCGACCCTAAACCTAACCCTAAACCTAACCGGAACCCTAACCCTAACCCTAACCCGACCCCTAACCCGAACCCTAACCCGTCCCTAACCCTAACCCTAACCCGAACCCGAACCCTAACCCTAACCCAAACCCGACCCCTAACCCGAAACCTAACCCTAACCCGAACCCGAACCCTAACCCGAACCCTACCCCTAACCCTCAACCGAACCCTAACCCTAACCCGAACCCTAACCCTAACCCGATCCCGAACCCTAACTCTAACCCTAACGCGAACCCGAACCCTAAACCTAACCCGATCCCAGACCCTAACCTGAACCCTAAACCTACCCGAACCCTAACCCTAACCCAATCCCGAACCCGAACCCTAACCCTAACCCTAACCCGAACCCTAACCCTAACCCTAACCCTAACCCGAAACCTAACCCTAACCCTAACCCGAAACCTAACACTAACCCTAACCCGAAACCTAAACCTAACCCGAACCCTAACCCTAACCCGAACCCAAACCCTAACCCTAACCCTAACCCCTAACACTAACCCTAACCCTAACCCTAAACCGAACACTAACCCTAACACCTAACACTAACCCTAACCCTAACCCTAAACCGAACCCTAACCCTAACCCTAACCCTAACCCTAACCCGAACCCTAACCCAAACCCTAACCCCTAACACTAACCCTAACCCTAACCCGAACCCTAAACCTAACCCTAACCCGAACCCTAACACTATACCGAACCCTAAATCTAACCTGAACCCGAACCCGAACCCTAACCCTAACCCGAACCCTAACCCTAACCCGAACCCGAACCCTAACCCTAACCCCAACCCGAACCCTAACCCTAACCCGAACCCTAAACCTAACCCTAACCCGAACCCTAACCCTAACCCAAACCCTAACACTTACCCTAACCCGAATCCTAACCCTAACCCGAACCCGAACACGAACCCTAACCCTAACCCTAACCCGAACCCTAACCCTAACCCTAACCCTAACCCTAAGCCTAACCCCTAACCTTAACCCGAACCGTAACCCTAACCCGAACCCTAACTCTAACCCTAACCCGAACCCTAACCCTAACCCTAACCCTAACCCGAAAACTAAACCTAACCCGAAATCTAACCCTAAACCTAACCCGAATCCTAACCCGAACCCTATCCCTAACCCTAACCCTAACCCTAAACCGAAACCTAACCCTAACCCTAACCCGAACCCGAAACCTAACCGGAACCCTAAACCTAATCCTAACCCGAACCCTAACCCTAACCCGAACCCTAACCCTAACCCGAACCCTAACCCTAACCCTAACCCGAACCCTAACCCTAACCCTAACCCTAACCGAAACCTAAACAAACCCTAAACCTAACCCTAAACCTGACCCGAACCCTAACTCTAACCCGAACCCTAAACCGAACCCTAACCCGACCCCTAAATCTATCCCTAACCCTAACCCTAAACCGAACCCTAACCCTAACCCTAAACCTAACCCGAACCCTAACCCTAACACTAACCGGAACCCTAACCCTAACCCTAACCCGAACCCGACCCCTAGCCCCTTAACCGAATCCTAACCCTAACCCGAACCCTAACCCGAACCCTAACCCTAACCATAACCCCGAACCCGAACCCTAAAACTAACCCTAACCCTAACCCGAACCCTACCTGAACCACAACCCTAACCCTAACCCGAACACGAACCCTAACCCTAACCCTAACCCGAACCCTAACCCTAACCCGAACCCTAACCCTAACTGTAACCCTAACCCGAACCCGAACCCTAACCCTAACCCGACCCCTTACCCGAAACCTAACACGAACCCTAACCCTAAACCTAACCCTAACTCTAACCCGAACCCTAACGCTAACCCGAACCCGAACTCTAACCCTAACCCGAACCCTAAACCTAACCCGAACCCTAAACCTAACCCTAACCCGAACCCTAACCCTAACCCGAACCCGAACCCTAACCCTAACCCGAAACCTAACCCGAACCCAACCCTAACCCGAACCCTAACCCTAACCCTAACCCTAACCGAAACCTAAACAAACCCGAACCCTAACCCTAAACCTAACCCGAACCCTAACCCTAACCCTAACCCTAACCCTAACCCCTAACCCTAACCCTAACCCTAACCCTAACCCGAACCCTAACCCTAACCCTAACCCCTAACACTAACCCTAACCCTAACCCTAAACCGAACCCTAACCCTAACCCTAACCCTAACCCTAACCCGAACCCGAACCCTAACCCGAACGCTACCCCTAACCCTACTCCGAACCCTAAGCCTAACCCTAACCCTAACCCTAACCCGAACCTGAACCCTAACCCTAACGCTAACCCGAACCCGAACCCTAACCCTAACCCGAACCCTAACCATAACCCGAACCCTAAACCTAACCCGAAGCCTCACCCTAACCCGAACCCGAACCCTAACCCTAACCCTAACCTTAACCCGAACCCTAACCGTAACCCTAACACGAACCCTAAACCTAAAGCTAACCCGAAACCTAACCCTAAACCTAAACCGAACCCTAACCCTATCACGAACCCTAAACCTAACCTGAACCCGAACCCGAACCCTAACCCTAACCCGAACCCTAAACCTAACCCGAGCCCGAACCCTAACCCTAAGCCCAACTCTAACCCTAACCCTAAACCGAACCCTAAACCTAACCCTAACCCGAACCCTAACCCTAACCCGAACCCTAACCCTAACCCTAAACCGAATCCTAACCCTAACCCGAAACCGAACACGAACCCTAACCCTAACCCTAACCCGAACGCTAACCCTAACCCTAACACTAACCCTAACCCTAACCCGAAACCTAACCCTAACCCGAACCCTAACCCTAACCCTAACCCGAACCCTAACCCTAACCCTAACCCTAACCCTAACCCTAACCCGAAACCTAAACCTAACCCGAATCCTAATCCTAAACCTAACCCGATTCCTAACCCGAACCCTAACCCTAACCCTAACCGTAACCCTAACCCGAACCCTAACCCTAACCCTAACCCGAACACTAACCCGAACCCTAACCCTAATCCTAACCCGAACCCTAACCCTAACCTGAACCCTAACCCTAACCCGAAACCTAACCCTAACCCTAACCCTAACCATAACCCTAACCCTAACCCGAAACCTAACCCTAACCCTAACCCTAACCCGAACCCGAACCCTAACCCTAACCCTAACCCTAAACCTAACCCGAACCCTAACTCTAACCCGAAACATAAACCGAACCCTAAACCGAACCCTAACCCTAACCCTAACCCTAACCCAAACCCTAACCCTAACCCTAACCGGAACCCTAACCCTAACCCTAACCCGAACCCGAACCCTAACCCCTTAACCGAAACCTAAACCTAACCCGAACCCTAACCCGAACCCTAACCCTAACCATAACCCCGAACCCGAACCCTAAACCTAACCCTAACCCTAACCCGAACCCTAACCCGAACCCTACCTGAACCACAACCCTAACCCTAACCCGAAACCGAACCCTAACCCTAACCCTAACCCGAACCCTAACCCTAACCCGAAACAACCCTAACTGTAACCCTAACCCGAACCCGAACCCTAACCCTAACCCAACCCCTAACCCGAACCATAACACGAACCCTAACCCTAACCCTAACCCTAACTCTAACCCGAACCCTAACGCTAACCCTAACCCGAACCCTAACCCGAACCCTAACCCTAATCCTAACCTGAACACTAACCCCTAACCCTAACCCGAACCCGAACCCTAACCCGAACCCGAACCCTAACCCTAACCCTAACCCGAAACCTAACCCTAACCCGAACCCGAAACCGAACCCTAACCCTAACCCTAACCCGAACCCTAACCCTAACCCTAACCTTAACCCGAACCCGAACCCTAACTCTAACCCTAACCCTAACCCGAACCCTAACCCTAACCTGAACCCTAACCCGAACCCTAACCCTAACCCGAACCCTAACCCGAACCCTAAACCTAACCCGAACCCTAACCCTAACCCTAACCCGAACCCTAACCCGAACCCTAAACCGAACCCTAACCCTAAACCTAACCCGAACCCTAACACTAACCATAACCCTAACCCTAACCCGAACCCTAACTCTAACCCTAACCCGAACCCGAACCCGAACCGTCACCCTAATAACTAACCCGAACCCTAACCCTAACACGAAACTTAACCCTAACCCGAACCCTAACCCTAACCCTAACCCTAACCCGAACCCGAACCCGAACACTCACCCTAACCCCTAACCCGAACCCTAACCCTAACCCGATCCCTAACCCTAACCCGAAACCGAACCCGAACCCTAACCCTAACCCTAACCCGAACCCTAACCCTAAACCCAACCCTGACCCTAACCCTAACCCTAACCCTAACTCGAACCTTAACCCTAAACCTAACACTAACCCTAAACCGAACCTGAACCCTAACCCTAACCCTAACCCGAACCCGAATCCTAACCCTAACCCGAACCCTAACCCTAACCCGAACCCTAAACCTAACCCGAAGCCTAACCCTAACCCGAACCCGAACCCTAACCCTAACCCTAACCGTAACCCGAACCCTAACCGTAACCCTAACCCGAACCCTAAACCTAAAGCTAACCCGAAACCTAACCCTAACCCTAACCCGAACCCTAACCCTATCCCGAACCCTAAACCTAACACGAACCCAAACCCGAACCCTAACCCTAACCCGAACCCTAACCGTAACACTAACCCGAACCCTAAACCTAAAGCTAACCCGAAACCTAACACTAACCCTAACCCAAACCCTAACCCTATCCCGAACCCTAAACCTAACCCGAACCCGAACCCGAACCCTAACCCTAACCCGAACACTACCCCTAACCAGAAACCGAACCCTAACCGTAACCCCAACCCTAACCCTAACCCTAACCCGAACCCTAAACCTAACCCTAACCCGAACCCTAACCCTAACCCGAACCCTAACCCTAACCATAACCCGAATCCTAACCCTAACCCGAACCCGAACACGAACACTAACCCTAACCCTAACCCGAACCCTAACCCTAACCCTAACCCTAACCCTTACCCCTAAACCTAACCCGAACCCTAACCCTAACCCGAACCCTATTCCTAACCCTAACCCGAACCCTAACCCTAACCCTAACCCGAAACCTAAACCTAACCCGAATCCTAACCCGAACCCTAACCCTAACCCTAACCCTAACCCTAACCCGAACCCTAACCCTAACCCTAACTCGAACCCGAACCCTAACCGGAACCCTAACCCTAATCCTAACACGAACCCTAACCCTAACCCGAACCCTAAACCTAACCCGAACCCTAACCCTAACCCTAACCCTAACCCGAACACGAACCCTAACCCTAACCCTAACCCTAACCCTAACCCTAACCCGAACACTAACTCTAACCCGAACCCTAAACCGAACCCTAACCCGAACCCTAACTCTATCCCTAACCCTAACCCTAAACCGAACACTAACCCTAACCCTAACCCGAACCCTAACCCTAAACCTAACCGGGACCCTAACCCTAACCCTAACCCGAACCCGAACCCTAACACCTTAACCGAATCCTAACCCTAACCCGAACCCTAACCCGAACACTAACCCTAACCATAACCCCGAACCCGAACCCTAAACCTAACCCTAACCCTAACCCGAACCCTAACCCGAACCCTACCTGAACCACAACCCTAACCCTAACCCGAAACCGAACCCTAACCCTAACCCTAACCCGAAACCTAATCCTAACCCGAACCCTAACCCTAACCCTAACCCTAACCCTAACCCTAACCCTAACCCGAACCCGAACCCTAAACCTAACCCGACCCCTATCCCGATCCCTAACACGAACCCTAACACTAACCCTAACCCTAACTCTAACCCGAACCCTAACGCTAACCCTAACCCGATCCCTAACCCTAACCCGAACCCTAACCCTAACACAAACCCTAACCCTAACCCTAACCCGAACCCTAACCCTAACCCGAACCTGAACCGTAACCCTAACCCGAAACCTAACCCGAACCCAACCCTAACCCGAACAATAACCCTAACCCGAACCCTAAACCTAACCCTAACCCTAACCGAAATCTAAACCTAACCCGAACCCTAACCCTAAACCTCACCCGAACCCTCACCCTAAACCCGAACCCGAACCCGAACCCTAACCCTAACCCGAACCCTAACCCTAACCCTAACCTTAACCCGAACCCGAACCCTAACTCTAACCCTATACCTAACCCTAACCCGAACCCTAACACTAACCCGAACCCTAACCCGAACCCTAACACTAACCCTAACCCTAACCCTAAACCGAACCCTAAACCTAAACCGAACCCTAACCCTAACCCTAACCCTAACCCGAACCCTAACCCGAACCCTAACCCGAACCCTAACCCTAACCCTAACCCGAACCCGAACCCGAACCCTAACCCTAACCCTATCCCGAACCCTAACACTAACCCTAACCCTAACCCGAAAGCTAACTCTAACCCTAACCCGAACCCGAACCCTCACCATAAAACCTAACCCGAACCCTAACCCTGACCCAAAACCTAACCCCAACCCGAACCCTAACCCTAACCCTAACCCTAATCCGAACCCGAAACCTAACCTGAACCCGAACCCTAACCCTAACCCGAACCCGAACCCTAACCCTAACCCTAACCTTAAACCTAACCCGAACCCGAACCCTAACCCTAACCCGAACCCTAACCCTAACCCTAACCCTAACCCTAACCCCACTCTAACCCTAACCCTAACCCTGACCCTAACCCTAACTCGAACCCTAAACATAACCCTAACCCTAACCCGAAACCGAACCCTCACCCTAACCCCGTCCCGAACCCTAACCCTAACCCGAACCCTAACCCTAACCCGAAAACGAACCCTAACCCTAACCCTAACCCGAACCCGAACCCTACCCTAACCCGACCCTAAACCTAACCCTAAACCTAACCGGAACCCTAACCCTAACCCTAACCCGACCCCTAACCCGAACCCTAACCCGTCCCTAACCCTAACCCTAACCCGAACCCGAACCCTAACCCTAACCCAAACCCGACCCCTAACCCGAAACCTAACCCTAACCCGAACCCGAACCCTAACCCGAACCCTACCCCTAACCCTCATCCGAACCCTAACCCTAACCCGAACCCTAACCCTAACCCGATCCCGAACCCTAACTCTAACCCTAACGCGAACCCGAACCCTAAACCTAACCCGATCCCAAACCCTAACCTGAACCCTAAACCTACCCGAACCCTAACCCTAACCCAATCCCGAACCCGAACCCTAACCCTAACCCTAACCCGAACCCTAACCCTAACCCTAACCCTAACCCGAAACCTAACCCTAACCCTAACCCGAAACCTAACACTAACCCTAACCCGAACCCTAACCCTAACCCGAACCCTAACCCTAACCCGAACCGGATCCCTAACCCTAACCCTAACCCCTAACACTAACCCTAACCCTAACCCTAAACCGAACCCTAACCCTAACCCCTAACACTAACCCTAACCCTAACCCTAAACCGAACCCTAACCCTAACCCTAACCCTAACCCTAACCCGAACCCTAACCCAAACCCTAACCCCTAACACTAACCCTAACCCTAACCCTAAACCGAACCCTAACCCTAACCCTAACCCTAACCCGAACCCGAACCCTAACCCGAACGCTACCCCTAACCCTAATCCGAACCCTAAGCCTAACCCTAACCCTAACCCTAACCCGAACCTGAACCCTAACCCTAACGCTAACCCGAACCCGAACCCTAACCCTAACCCGAACCCTAACCATAACCCGAACCCTAAACCTAACCCGAAGCCTCACCCTAACCCGAACCCGAACCCTAACCCAAACCCTAACCTTAACCCGAACCCTAACCGTAACCCTAACACGAACCCTAAACCTAAAGCTAACCCGAAACCTAACCCTAAACCTAACCCGAACCCTAACCCTATCACGAACCCTAAACCTAACCTGAACACGAACCCGAACCCTAACCCTAACCCGAACCCTAAACCTAACCCGAGCCCGAACCCTAACCCTAAGCCCAACCCTAACCCTAACCCTAAACCGAACCCTAAACCTAACCCTAACCCGAACCCTAACCCTAACCCGAACCCTAACCCTAACCCTAACCCGAATCCTAACCCTAACCCGAAACCGAACACGAACCCTAACCCTAACCCTAACCCGAACCCTAACCCTAACCCTAACACTAACCCTAACCCTAACCCGAAACCTAACCCTAACCCGAACCCTAACCCTAACCCTAACCCGAACCCTAAACCTAACCCTAACCCGAACCCTAACCCTAACCCTAACCCTAACCCGAACCCTAACCCGAACCCTAACACTAACCCTAACCCTAACCCTAAACCGAACCCTAAACCTAAACCGAACCCTAACCCTAACCCTAACCCTAACCCGAACCCTAACCCGAACCCTAACCCGAACCCTAACCCTAACCCTAACCCGAACCCTAAACCTAACCCTAACCCTAACCGAAACCGAAACCTAACCCGAACCCAACCCTAACCCGAACACTAACCCTAACCCGAACCCTAAACCTAACCCTAACCCTAACCGAAACCTAAACCTAACCCGAACCCTAACCCTAAACCTCACCCGAACCCTAACCCTAAACCCGAACCCGAACCCGAACCCTAACCCTAACCCTAACCCGAACCCTAACACTAACCCTAACCCTAACCCTAACACGAAAGCTAACTCTAACCCTAACCCGAACCCGAACCCTCACCATAAAACCTAACCCGAACCCTAACCCTGACCCAAAACCTAACCCTAACCCGAACCATAACCCTAACCCTAACCCTAATCCGAACCCGAAACCTAACCTGAACCCGAACCCTAACCCTAACCCGAACCCGAACCCTAACCCTAACCCTAACCTTAAACCTAACCCGAACCCGAACACTAACCCTAACCCGAACCCTAACCCTAACCCTAACCCTAACCCTAACCCCACTCTAACCCTAACCCTAACCCTGACCCTAACCCTAACTCGAACCCTAAACATAACCCTAACCCTAACCCGAAACCGAACCCTCACCCTAACCCCGTCCCGAACCCTAACCCTAACCCGAACCCTAACCCTAACCCGAAAACGAACCCTAAACCTAACCCTAACCCGAACCCGAACCCACCCTAACCCGACCCTAAACCTAACCCTAAACCTAACCCGAACCCTAACCCTAACCCTAACCCGACCCCTAACCCGAACCCTAACCCGTCCCTAACCCTAAACCTAACCATAACCCGAACCCTAACCCTAACCCAAACCCGACCCCTAACCCGAAACCTAACCCTAACCCGAACCCGAACCCTAACCCGAACCCTACCCCTAACCCTCATCCGAACCCTAACCCTAACCCTAACCCTAAACCTAACCCGATCCCGAACCCTAACTCTAACCCTAACGCGAACCCGAACCCTAAACCTAACCCGAACCCTAACCCTAACCTGAACCCTAAACCTAACCCGAACCCTAACCCTAACCCAATCCCGAACCCGAACCCTAACCCTAACCCTAACCCGAACCCTAACCCTAACCCTAACCCTAACCCGAAACCTAACCCTAACCCTAACCCGAAACCTAACACTAACCATAACCCGAACCCTAACCCTAACCCGAACCCTAACCCTAACCCGAACCCGAACCCTAACCCTAACCCTAACCCGAACCATAACCCTAAACCTAACCCGAACCCTAACCCTAAACCGAACCCGACCCCTAACCCGAACCCAAACACGAACCCTAACCCTAACCCTAACCCTAAGCCGAACCCTAACCCTAACCCTAACCCGAACCCTAACCCCAACCCGAACCCTATCCCTAACCATAAACCGAACCCTAACCCTAACCCGAACCCGAACCCTAACCCTAACCCGAAACCTAACCCGAACCCAACCCTAACCCGAACCCTAACCCTAACCCGAACCCTAACCCTAACCCTAACCCTAACCCTAATCCGAAACCTAAACCTAACACGAATCCTAACCCTAAACCTATTCCGAACCCTAACCCGAAACCTAACCCTAACCCTAACCCTAACCCTAACCTGAACCCTAACCCTAACCCTAACCCGAACCCGAACCCTAACCGGAACCCTAACCCTAACCCTAACCCGAAACCTAACCCTAACCCTAACCCGAACCCTAACCCTAACCCTAACCCTAACCCTAAACCTAACAGGAACCCTAACCTATCCCTAACCCGAACACTAACCCCTAACCCTAACCCGAACCCGAGCTCTAACCCGAACCCGAACCCTAACCCTAACCAGAACCCGAACCCTAACCCTAACCGGAACCCGAACCCGAACCCTAACCCGAACCCTAACCCTAACCCGAACCCTAACCCGAACCCGAACCCTAACCCTAACCCTAACCCTAACCCGAACCCGAACCCTAACTCTAACCCGAACCCTAACCCAAAACTAACCCTAACCCGAACCCTAACCCTAACCCTAACCGGAAACCTAACCCTAACCCTAACCCGAACCCGAACCCTAACCCCTTAACCGAATCCTAAACCTAACCCGAACCCTAACCCTAACACTAACCCCGAACCCGAACCCTAACCCTAACCCTAACCCTAACCCGAACCCTAACCCGAAACCTACCTGAACCCCAACCCTAACCCTAACCCGAACCCGAACCCTAACCCTAAACCGAACCCTAACCCTAACCCAAAACCTAACCCTAACCCTAACCCTAACCAGAACCCGAACCCTAACCCTAACCAGACCCCTAACCCGAACCCTAACACGAACCCTAACCCTAACCCTAACCCTAACTCTAACCCGAACCCTAACCCTAACCCGAACCCTAACCCTAACCCTAACACGAACCCTAACACTAACCCGAACCCGAACCCTAACCCTAACCCGAAACCTAACCCGAACCCAACCCACCCGAACCCTAACCCTAACCCGAACCCTAAGCCTAACCCGAATCCTAACCCGAACCCTAACCCTAACCCTAACCTGAACACTAACCCCTACCCTAACACGAATCCGAACCCAAATCGAACCCGAACCCTAACCCGAACCCGAACAAGAACCCTAAACCTAACCCTTACCCTAACCCAAACCCATAACCTAAACCGAACCCTAACCCTAACCCTAACCCTAACCCGAACCCTAACCTGAACCCTAACCCGAACCCTAACCCTAACCCTAACCCGAACCCTAACCCGAACCCTAATCCTAACCCTAACCCGAACCCTAAACCTAACCCTAACACGAACCCTAACCCGTACCCTAACCCTTACCCTAACCATAAACCTAACCGGAACCCTAACCCTAACCCTAAACCGAACCGTAACCCTAACCCTAAACCGAACCCGAACACTAACCCGAAACCTAACCCTAACCCTAATCCGAACCCTAACCCTAACCCTAACCCTAACGCTAACCCGAACCCGAACCATAACCCTAAAACTAAGCCGAAACCTAACCTTAACCCTAACCCTAACCCGAACCTTAACCCTAACCGTAACCCTAAACCGAACCTTAACCCGAACTCTAACCCTAACCCTAACCCGAACTCTAACCCTAACCCTAACCCTAACCCGAACACTAAACCTAAACCGAACACTAACCCTAACCCTAACCCTAACCCTAACCCGAACCCTAACCCTAACCCTAACCTAACCCTAATCCGAACCCTAATCCTAACCCTAACCCTAACCCTAACACTAACCCCTAACCCTACACCGAACCCTAACCCTAACCCGAACCCGAACCCGAACCATAACCCCTAACTCTAACCCGAACCCGAACCCTAAACCTAACCCTAACCCTAACCCGAACCCGAACCCGAACCCTAACCCTAACTAGAACCCTAACCCTAACCCTAACCCGAACCAGAAACCTAACCCGAACCCTAACCCTAACCCTAACGCGAACCCTAACCCTAACTTGAACCCTAACCCTAACCCGAACCAGAACCCTAACCCTAACCCTAACCCGAACCCGAAACCTAACCCTAAACCGAACCTGAAACCTAACCCTAACCCTAACCCTAACCCTAACTCTAACCCGAACCCTAACCCTAACACTAAACCGAACCCTAACCCTAACCCGAACCCTAAACCTAACCCTAACACGAAACCTAAACCTAACCCGAAACCTAACCCTAAACCTAACCCGAACCCTAAACCTAACCCTAAACCGAACCCTAACCGTAACCCGAACCATAACCCTAACCCTTACCCTAACCCTAACCCTAACCCGAACCCTAACCCTAACCCGAATCCTAACCCGAACCCTAACCCTAACCCTTACCTGAACACTAACCCCTAACCCTAACACGAACCCGAACCCTAACCCGAACCCGAACCCTAACCCTAAACCGAACCCGAACCCTAACCGTAACACTAACCCGAACCCTAAACCCAAAGCTAACCCGAAACCTAACACTAACCCTAACCCAAACCCTAACCCTATCCCGAACCCTAAACCTAACCCGAACCCGAACCCTAACCCTAACCCGAACACTAACCCTAACAAGAACCCGAACCCTAACCGTAACCCCAACCCTAACCCTAACCCTAACCCGAACCCTAAACCTAACCCTAACCCGAACCCTAACCCTAACCCGAACCCTAACCCTAACCATAACCCGAATCCTAACCCTAACCCGAACCCGAACACGAACACTAAACCTAACCCTAACCCGAACCCTAACCCTAACCCTAACCCTAACCCTTACCCCTAAACCTAACCCGAACCCTAACCCTAACCCGAACCCTATTCCTAACCCTAACCCGAACCCGAACCCTAACCGGAACCCTAACCCTAATCCTAACACGAACCCTAACCCTAACCCGAACCCTAAACCTAACCCGAACCCTAACCCTAACCCTAACCCTAACCCGAACACGAACCCTAACCCTAACCCTAACCCTAACCCTAACCCTAACCCGAACACTAACTCTAACCCGAACCCTAAACCGAACCCTAACCCGAACCCTAACTCTATCCCTAACCCTAACCCTAAACCGAACCCTAACCCTAACCCTAACCCGAACCCTAACCCTAAACCTAAACGGGACCCTAACCCTAACCCTAACCCGAACCCGAACCCTAACACCTTAACCGAATCCTAACCCTAACCCGAACCCGAACCCGAACACTAACCCTAACCATAACCCCGAACCCGAATCCTAAACCTAACCCTAACCCTAACCCGAACCCTAACCCGAACCCTACCTGAACCACAACCCTAACCCTAACCCGAACCCGAACCCTAACCCTAACCCTAACCCGAAACCTAATCCTAACCCGAACCCTAACCCTAAACCTAACCCTAACCCTAACCCTAACCCTAACCGGAACCCGAACCCTAACCCTAACCCGACCCCTATCCCGAACCCTAACACGAACCCTAACACTAACCCTAACCCTAACTCTAACCCGAACCCTAACGCTAACCCTAACCCGATCCCTAACCCTAACCCGAACCCTAACCCTAACACAAACCCTAACCCTAACCCTAACCCGAACCCTAAACCTAACCCGAACCTGAACCGTAACCCTAACCCGAAACCTAACCTGAACCCAACCCTAACCCGAACAATAACGCTAACCCGAACCCTAAACCTAACCCTAACCCTAACCGAAACCTAAACCTAACCCGAACCCTAACCCTAAACCTCACCCGAACCCTAACCCTAAACCCGAACCCGAACCCGAACCCTAACCCAAACCGAACCCTAACCCTAACCCTAACCTTAACCCGAACCCGAACCCTAACTCTAACCCTATACCTAACCCTAACCCGAAACCTAACACTAACCCGAACCCTAACCCGAACCCTAACTCTATCCCTAACCCTAACCCTAAACCGAACCCTAACCCTAACCCTAACCCGAACCCTAACCCTAAACCTAACCGGGACCCTAACCATAACCCTTACCCGAACCCGAACCCTAACACCTTAACCGAATCCTAACCCTAACCCGAACCCTAACCCGAACACTAACCCTAACCATAACCCCGAACCCGAACCCTAAACCTAACCCTAACCCTAACCCGAACCCTAACCCGAACCCTACCTGAACCACAACCCTAACCCTAACCCGAACCCGAACCCTAACCCTAACCCTAACCCTAACCCGAAACCTAATCCTAACCCGAACCCTAACCCTAACCCTAACCCTAACCCTAACCCTAGCCCGAACCCGAACCCTAACCCTAACCCGACCCCTAACCCGAACCCTAACACGAACCCTAACCCTAACCCTAACCCTAACCCGAAACCTAACCCTAACCCTAACCCGAAACCTAACACTAACCCTAACCCGAACCCTAACCCTAACCCGAACCCTAACCCTAACCCGAACCCGAACCCTAACCCTAACCCTAACCCCTAACACTAACCCTAACCCTAACCCTAAACCGAACCCTAACCCTAACCCCTAACACTAACCCTAACCCTAACCCTAAACCGAACACTAACCCTAACCCTAACCCTAACCCTAACCCGAACCCTAACCCTAACCCTAACCCCTAACACTAACCCTAACCCTAACCCTAAACCGAACCCTAACCCTAACCCTAACCCTAACCCTAACCCGAACCCGAACCCTAACCCGAACGCTACCCCTAACCCTAATCCGAACCCTAAGCCTAACCCTAACCCTAACCCTAACCCGAACCTGAACCCTAACCCTAACGCTAACCCGAACCCGAACCCTAACCCTAACCCGAACCCTAACCATAACCCGAACCCTAAACCTAACCCGAAGCCTCACCCTAACCCGAACCCGAACCCTAACCCTAACCCTAACCTTAACCCGAACCCTAACCGTAACCCTAACACGAACCCTAAACCTAAAGCTAACCCGAAACCTAACCCTAAACCTAACCCGAACCCTAACCCTATCACGAACCCTAAACCTAACCTGAACCCGAACCCGAACCCTAACCCTAACCCGAACCCTAAACCTAACCCGAGCCCGAACCCTAACCCTAAGCCCAACCCTAACCCTAACCCTAAACCGAACCCTAAACCTAACCCTAACCCGAACCCTAACCCTAACCCGAACCCTAACCCTAACCCTAACCCGAATCCTAACCCTAACCCGAAACCGAACACGAACCCTAACCCTAACCCTAACCCGAACCCTAACCCTAACCCTAACACTAACCCTAACCCTAACCCGAAACCTAACCCTAACCCGAACCCTAACCCTAACCCTAACCCGAACCCTAACCCTAACCCTAACCCTAACCCGAAACCTAAACCTAACCCGAATCCTAATCCTAAACCTAACCCGATTCCTAACCCGAACCCTAACCCTAACCCTAACCGTAACCCTAACCCGAACCCTAACCCTAACCCTAACCCGAACACTAACCTGAACCCTAACCCTAATCCTAACCCGAACCCTAAC
This sequence comes from Urocyon cinereoargenteus, assembly GCA_032313775.1. Classification (NCBI taxonomy): domain Eukaryota; kingdom Metazoa; phylum Chordata; class Mammalia; order Carnivora; family Canidae; genus Urocyon; species Urocyon cinereoargenteus. The sequence continues at coordinate 1,424,869 of JAVLSZ010000015.1, read as the reverse complement.
CCTAACCTGAACCCTAACCCTAACCCGAAACCTAACCCTAACCCTAACCCTAACCCTAACCATAACCCTAACCCTAACCCGAAACCTAACCCTAACCCTAACCCTAACCCGAACCCGAACCCTAACCCTAACCCTAACCCTAAACCTAACCCGAACCCTAACTCTAACCCGAAACATAAACCGAACCCTAAACCGAACCCTAACCCTAACCCTAACCCTAACCCAAACCCTAACCCTAACCCTAACCGGAACCCTAACCCTAACCCTAACCCGAACCCGAACCCTAACCCCTTAACCGAATCCTAAACCTAACCCGAACCCTAACCCGAACCCTAACCCTAACCATAACCCCGAACCCGAACCCTAAACCTAACCCTAACCCTAACCCGAACCCTAACCCGAACCCTACCTGAACCACAACCCTAACCCTAACCCGAAACCGAACCCTAACCCTAACCCTAACCCGAACCCTAACCCTAACCCGAAACAACCCTAACTGTAACCCTAACCCGAACCCGAACCCTAACCCTAACCCAACCCCTAACCCGAACCATAACACGAACCCTAACCCTAACCCTAACCCTAACTCTAACCCGAACCCTAACGCTAACCCTAACCCGAACCCTAACCCGAACCCTAACCCTAATCCTAACCTGAACACTAACCCCTAACCCTAACCCGAACCCGAACCCTAACCCGAACCCGAACCCTAACCCTAACCCGAACCCGAAACCTAACCCTAACACGAACCCGAACCCGAACCCTAACCATAACCCTAACCCGAAACCTAACCCTAACCCTAACCTTAACCCGAACCCGAACCCTAACTCTAACCCTAACCCTAACCCGAACCCTAACCCTAACCCGAACCCTAACCCGAACCCTAACCCTAACCCGAACCCTAACCCGAACCCTAAACCTAACCCGAACCCTAACCCTAACCCTAACCCGAACCCTAACCCGAACCCTAAACCGAACCCTAACCCTAAACCTAACCCGAACCCTAACATAACCATAACCCTAAACCTAACCCGAACCCTAACTCTAACCCTAACCCGAACCCGAACCCGAACCGTCACCCTAATAACTAACCCGAACCCTAACCCTAACACGAAACTTAACCCTAAACCGAACCCTAACCCTAACCCTAACCCTAACCCGAACCCGAACCCGAACACTCACCCTAACCCCTAACCCGAACCCTAACCCTAACCCGATCCCTAACCCTAACCCGAAACCGAACCCGAACCCTAACCCTAACCCTAACCCGAACCCTAACCCTAAACCCAACCCTAACCCTAACCCTAACCCTAACTCGAACCCTAACACTAACCCTAACACTAACCCTAAACCGAACTTGAACCCTAACCCTAAACCTAACCCGAACCCGAATCCTAACCCTAACCCGAACCCTAACCCTAACCCGAACCCTAAACCTAACCCGAAGCCTAACCCTAACCCGAACCCGAACCCTAACCCTAACCCTAACCGTAACCCGAACCCTAACCGTAACCCTAACCCGAACCCTAAACCTAAAGCTAACCCGAAACCTAACCCTAACCCTAACCCTAACCCTAACCCTATCCCGAACCCTAAACCTAACCCGAACCCAAACCCGAACCCTAACCCTAACCCGAACCCTAACCGTAACACTAAACCGAACCCTAAACCTAAAGCTAACCCGAAACCTAACACTAACCCTAACCCAAACCCTAACCCTATCCCGAACCCTAAACCTAACCCGAACCCGAACCCGAACCCTAAACCTAACCCGAACACTAACCCTAACCAGAACCCGAACCCTAACCGTAACCCCAACCCTAACCCTAACCCTAACCCGAACCCTAAACCTAACCCTAACCCGAACCCTAACCCTAACCCGAACCCTAACCCTAACCATAACCCGAATCCTAACCCTAACCCGAACCCGAACACGAACACTAACCCTAACCCTAACCCGAAACCTAACCCTAACCCTAACCCTAACCCTAACCCTTACCCCTAAACCTAACCCGAACCCTAACCCTAACCCGAACCCTATTCCTAACCCTAACCCGAACCCTAACCCTAACCCTAACCCGAAACCTAAAACTAACCCGAATCCTAACCCGAACCCTAGCCCTAACCCTAACCCTAACCCTAACCCGAACCCTAAACCTAACCCTAACCCGAACCCGAACCCTAACCGGAACACTAACCCTAAACCTAACACGAACCCTAACCCTAACCCGAACCGTAAACCTAACCCGAACCCTAACCCTAACCCTAACACTAACCCGAACACGAACCCTAACCCTAACCCTAACCCTAACCCTAACCCTAACCCGAACACTAACTCTAACCCGAACCCTAAACCGAACCCTAACCCGAACCCTAACTCTATCCCTAACCCTAACCCTAAACCGAACCCTAACCCTAACCCTAACCCGAACCCTAACCCTAAACCTAACCGGGACCCTAACCCTAACCCTAACCCGAACCCGAACCCTAACACCTTAACCGAATCCTAACCCTAACCCGAACCCTAACCCGAACACTAACCCTAACCATAACCCCGAACCCGAACCCTAAACCTAACCCTAACCCTAACCCGAACCCTAACCCGAACCCTACCTGAACCACAACCCTAACCCTAACCCGAACCCGAACCCTAACCCTAACCCTAACCCTAACCCGAAACCTAATCCTAACCCGAACCCTAACCCTAACCCTAACCCTAGCCCGAACCCGAACCCTAACCCTAACCCGACCCCTAACCCGAACCCTAACACGAACCCTAACCCTAACCCTAACCCTAACCCGAAACCTAACCCTAACCCTAACCCGAAACCTAACACTAACCCTAACCCGAACCCTAACCCTAACCCGAACCCTAACCCTAACCCGAACCCGAACCCTAACCCTAACCCTAACCCCTAACACTAACCCTAACCCTAACCCTAAACCGAACCCTAACACTAACCCCTAACACTAACCCTAACCCTAACCCTAAACCGAACCCTAACCCTAACCCTAACCCTAACCCTAACCCGAACCCTAACCCTAACCCTAACCCCTAACACTAACCCTAACCCTAACCCTAAACCGAACCCTAACCCTAACCCTAACCCTAACCCGAACCCGAACCCGAACCCTAACCCGAACGCTACCCCTAACCCTAATCCGAACCCTAAGCCTAACCCTAACCCTAACCCTAACCCGAACCTGAACCCTAACCCTAACGCTAACCCGAACCCGAACCCTAACCCTAACCCGAACCCTAACCATAACCCGAACCCTAAACCTAACCCGAAGCCTCACCCTAACCCGAACCCGAACCCTAACCCTAACCCTAACCTTAACCCGAACCCTAACCGTAACCCTAACACGAACCCTAAACCTAAAGCTAACCCGAAACCTAACCCTAAACCTAACCCGAACCCTAACCCTATCACGAACCCTAAACCTAACCTGAACCCGAACCCGAACCCTAACCCTAACCCGAACCCTAAACCTAACCCGAGCCCGAACCCTAACCCTAAGCCCAACCCTAACCCTAACCCTAAACCGAACCCTAAACCTAACCCTAACCCGAACCCTAACCCTAACCCGAACCCTAACCCTAACCCTAACCCGAATCCTAACCCTAACCCGAAACCGAACACGAACCCTAACCCTAACCCTAACCCGAACCCTAACCCTAACCCTAACACTAACCCTAACCCTAACCCGAAACCTAACCCTAACCCGAACCCTAACCCTAACCCTAACCCGAACCCTAACCCTAACCCTAACCCTAACCCGAAACCTAAACCTAACCCGCATCCTAATCCTAAACCTAACCCGATTCCTAACCCGAACCCTAACCCTAACCCTAACCGTAACCCTAACCCGAACCCTAACCCTAACCCTAACCCGAACACTAACCCGAACCCTAACCCTAATCCTAACCCGAACCCTAACCCTAACCATAACCCTAACCCTAACCCGAAACCTAACCCTAACCCTAACCCTAACCCGAACCCGAACCCTAACCCTAACCCTAACCCTAAACCTAACCCGAACCCTAACTCTAACCCGAAACATAAACCGAACCCTAAACCGAACCCTAACCCTAACCCTAACCCTAACCCAAACCCTAACCCTAACCCTAACCGGAACCCTAACCCTAACCCTAACCCGAACCCGAACCCTAACCCCTTAACCGAATCCTAAACCTAACCCGAACCCTAACCCGAACCCTAACCCTAACCATAACCCCGAACCCGAACCCTAAACCTAACCCTAACCCTAACCCGAACCCTAACCCGAACCCTACCTGAACCACAACCCTAACCCTAACCCGAAACCGAACCCTAACCCTAACCCTAACCCGAACCCTAACCCTAACCCGAAACAACCCTAACTGTAACCCTAACCCGAACCCGAACCCTAACCCTAACCCAACCCCTAACCCGAACCATAACACGAACCCTAACCCTAACCCTAACCCTAACTCTAACCCGAACCCTAACGCTAACCCTAACCCGAACCCTAACCCGAACCCTAACCCTAATCCTAACCTGAACACTAACCCCTAAACCTAACCCGAACCCGAACCCTAACCCGAACCCGAACCCTAACCCTAACCCGAACCCGAAACCTAACCCTAACCCGAACCCGAACCCGAACCCTAACCATAACCCTAACCCGAACCCTAACCCTAACCCTAACCTTAACCCGAACCCGAACCCTAACTCTAACCCTAACCCTAACCCGAACCCTAACCCTAACCCTAAACCTAACCCGAACCCTAACCCTAACCCGAACCCTAACCCGAACCCTAAACCTAACCCGAACCCTAACCCTAACCCTAACCCGAACAATAAACCGAACCATAAACCGAACCCTAACCCTAAACCTAACCCGAACCCTAACATAACCATAACCCTAACCCTAACCCGAACCCTAACTCTAACCCTAACCCGAACCCGAACCCGAACCTTCACCCTAATAACTAACCCGAACCCTAACCCTAACACGAAACTTAACCCTAACCCGAACCCTAACCCTAACCCTAACCCTAACCCGAACCCGAACCCGAACACTCACCCTAACCCCTAACCCGAACCCTAACCCTAACCCGATCCCTAACCCTAACCCGAAACCGAACCCGAACCCTAACCCTAACCCTAACCCGAACCCTAACCCTAAACCCAACCCTAACCCTAACCCTAACCCTAACTCGAACCCTAACCCTAACCCTAACACTAACCCTAAACCGAACCTGAACCCTAACCCTAACCCTAACCCGAACCCGAATCCTAACCCTAACCCGAACCCTAACCCTAACCCGAACCCTAAACCTAACCCGAAGCCTAACCCTAACCCGAACCCGAACCCTAACCCTAACCCTAACCGTAACCCGAACCCTAACCGTAACCCTAACCCGAACCCTAAACCTAAAGCTAACCCGAAACCTAACCCTAACCCTAACCCGAACCCTAACCCTATCCCGAACCCTAAACCTAACCCGAACCCAAACCCGAACCCTAACCCTAACCCGAACCCTAACCGTAACACTAACCCGAACCCTAAACCTAAAGCTAACCCGAAACCTAACACTAACCCTAACCCAAACCCTAACCCTATCCCGAACCCTAACCCTAACCGTAACCCGAACCCGAACCCTAAACCTAACCCTAAACCTAACCCGAACCCTAACCCTAACCCTAACCCGAACCTTAACCCGAACACTAACCCTAACCAGAACCCGAACCCTAACCGTAACCCCAACCCTAACCCTAACCCTAACCCGAACCCTAAACCTAACCCTAACCCGAACCCTAACCCTAACCCGAACCCTAACCCTAACCATAACCCGAATCCTAACCCTAACCCGAACCCGAACACGAACACTAACCCTAACCCTAACCCGAACCCTAACCCTAACCCTAACCCTAACCCTAACCCTTACCCCTAAACCTAACCCGAACCCTAACCCTAACCCGAACCCTATTCCTAACCCTAACCCGAACCCTAACCCTAACCCTAACCCGAAACCTAAACCTAACCCGAATCCTAACCCGAACCCTAACCCTAACCCTAACCCTAACCCTAACCCGAACCCTAACCCTAACCCTAACCCGAACCCGAACCCTAACCGGAACCCTAACCCTAATCCTAACACGAACCCTAACCCTAACCCGAACCCTAAACCTAACCCGAACCCTAACCCTAACCCTAACACTAACCCGAACACGAACCCTAACCCTAACCCTAACCCTAACCCTAACCCTAACCCGAACACTAACTCTAACCCGAACCCTAAACCGAACCCTAACCCGAACCCTAACTCTATCCCTAACCCTAACCCTAAACCGAACCCTAACCCTAACCCTAACCCGAACCCTAACCCTAAACCTAACCGGGACCCTAACCCTAACCCTAACCCGAACCCGAACCCTAACACCTTAACCGAATCCTAACCCTAACCCGAACCCTAACCCGAACACTAACCCTAACCATAACCCCGAACCCGAACCCTAAACCTAACCCTAACCCTAACCCGAACCCTAACCCGAACCCTACCTGAACCACAACCCTAACCCTAACCCGAACCCGAACCCTAATCCTAACCCTAAACCGAAACCTAATCCTAACCCGAACCCTAACCCTAACCCTAACCCTAACCCTAGCCCGAACCCGAACCCTAACCCTAACCCGACCCCTAACCCGAACCCTAACACGAACCCTAACCCTAACCCTAACCCTAACCCGAAACCTAACCCTAACCCTAACCCGAAACCTAACACTAACCCTAACCCGAACCCTAACCCTAACCCGAACCCTAACCCTAACCCGAACCCGAACCCTAACCCTAACCCTAACCCCTAACACTAACCCTAACCCTAACCCTAAACCGAACCCTAACCCTAACCCCTAACACTAACCCTAACCCTAACCCTAAACCGAACCCTAACCCTAACCCTAACCCTAACCCTAACCCGAACCCTAACCCTAACCCTAACCCCTAACACTAACCCTAACCCTAACCCTAAACCGAACCCTAACCCTAACCCTAACCCTAACCCTAACCCGAACCCGAACCCTAACCCGAACGCTACCCCTAACCCTAATCCGAACCCTAAGCCTAACCCTAACCCTAACCCTAACCCGAACCTGAACCCTAACACTAACGCTAACCCGAACCCGAACCCTAACCCTAACCCGAACCCTAACCATAACCCGAACCCTAAACCTAACCCGAAGCCTCACCCTAACCCGAACCCGAACCCTAACCCTAACCCTAACCTTAACCCGAACCCTAACCGTAACCCTAACACGAACCCTAAACCTAAAGCTAACCCGAAACCTAACCCTAAACCTAACCCGAACCCTAACCCTATCACGAACCCTAAACCTAACCTGAACCCGAACCCGAACCCTAACCCTAACCCGAACCCTAAACCTAACCCGAGCCCGAACCCTAACCCTAAGCCCAACCCTAACCCTAACCCTAAACCGAACCCTAAACCTAACCCTAACCCGAACCCTAACCCTAACCCGAACCCTAACCCTAACCCTAACCCGAATCCTAACCCTAACCCGAAACCGAACACGAACCCTAACCCTAACCCTAACCCGAACCCTAACACTAACCCTAACACTAACCCTAACCCTAACCCGAAACCTAACCCTAACCCGAACCCTAACCCTAACCCTAACCCGAACCCTAACCCTAACCCTAACCCTAACCCGAAACCTAAACCTAACCCGCATCCTAATCCTAAACCTAACCCGATTCCTAACCCGAACCCTAACCCTAACCCTAACCGTAACCCTAACCCGAACCCTAACCCTAACCCTAACCCGAACACTAACCCGAACCCTAACCCTAATCCTAACCCGAACCCTAACCCTAACCTGAACCCTAACCCTAACCCGAAACCTAAACCTAACCCTAACCCTAACCCTAACCATAACCCTAACCCTAACCCGAAACCTAACCCTAACCCTAACCCTAACCCGAACCCGAACCCTAACCCTAACCCTAACCCTATACCTAACCCGAACCCTAACTCTAACCCGAAACATAAACCGAACCCTAAACCGAACCCTAACCCTAACCCTAACCCTAACCCAAACCCTAACCCTAACCCTAACCGGAACCCTAACCCTAACCCTAACCCGAACCGGAACCCTAACCCCTTAACCGAATCCTAAACCTACCCGAACCCTAACCCGAACCCTAACCCTAACCATAACCCCGAACCCGAACCCTAAACCTAACCCTAACCCTAACCCGAACCCTAACCCGAACCCTACCTGAACCACAACCCTAACCCTAACCCGAAACCGAACCCTAACCCTAACCCTAACCCGAACCCTAACCCTAACCCGAAACAACCCTAACTGTAACCCTAACCCGAACCCGAACCCTAACCCTAACCCAACCCCTAACCCGAACCATAACACGAACCCTAACCCTAACCCTAACCCTAACTCTAACCCGAACCCTAACGCTAACCCTAACCCGAACCCTAACCCGAACCCTAACCCTAATCCTAACCTGAACACTAACCCCTAACCCTAACGCGAACCCGAACCCTAACCCGAACCCGAACCCTAACCCTAAACCGAACCCGAAACCTAACCCTAACCCGAACCCGAACCCGAACCCTAACCATAACCCTAACCCGAACCCTAACCCTAACCCTAACCTTAACCCGAACCCGAACCCTAACTCTAACCCTAACCCTAACCCGAACCCTAACCCTAACCCGAACCCTAACCCGAACCCTAACCCTAACCCGAACCCTAACCCGAACCCTAAACCTAACCCGAACCCTAACCCTAACCCTAACCCGAACCCTAACCCGAACCCTAAACCGAACCCTAACCCTAAACCTAACCCGAACCCTAACATAACCATAACCCTAACCCTAACCCGAACCCTAACTCTAACCCTAACCCGAACCCGAACCCGAACCGTCACCCTAATAACTAACCCGAACCCTAACCCTAACACGAAACTTAACCCTAACCCGAACCCTAACCCTAACCCTAACCCTAACCCGAACCCGAACCCGAACACTCACCCTAACCCCTAACCCGAACCCTAACCCTAACCCGATCCCTAACCCTAACCCGAAACCGAACCCGAACCCTAACCCTAACCCTAACCCGAACCCTAACCCTAAACCCAACCCTAACCCTAACCCTAACCCTAACTCGAACCCTAACCCTAACCCTAACACTATCCCTAAACCGAACCTGAACCCTAACCCTAACCCTAACCCGAACCCGAATCCTAACCCTAACCCGAAACCTAACCCTAACCCGAACCCTAAACCTAACCCGAAGCCTAACCCTAACCCGAACCCGAACCCTAACCCTAACCCTAACCGTAACCCGAACGCTAACCGTAACCCTAACCCGAACCCTAAACCTAAAGCTAACCCGAAACCTAACCCTAACCCTAACCCGAACCCTAACCGTAACACTAACCCGAACCCTAAACCTAAAGCTAACCCGAAACCTAACACTAACCCTAACCCAAACCCTAACCCTATCCCGAACCCTAAACCTAACCCGAACCCGAACCCGAACCATAACCCTAACCCGAACACTAACCCTAACCAGAACCCGAACCCTAACCGTAACCCCAACCCTAACCCTAACCCTAACCCGAACCCTAAACCTAACCCTAACCCGAACCCTAACCCTAACCCGAACCCTAACCCTAACCATAACCCGAATCCTAACCCTAACCCGAACCCGAACACGAACACTAACCCTAACCCTAACCCGAACCCTAACCCTAACCCTAACCCTAACCCTAACACTTACCCCTAAACCTAACCCGAACCCTAACCCTAACCCGAACCCTATTCCTAACCCTAACCCGAACCCTAACCCTAACCCTAACCCGAAACCTAAACCTGACCCGAATCCTAACCCGAACCCTAACCCTAACCCTAACCCTAACCCTAACCCGAACCCTAACCCTAACCCTAACCCGAACCCGAACCCTAACCGGAACCCTAACCCTAATCCTAACACGAACCCTAACCCTAACCCGAACCCTAAACCTAACCCGAACCCTAACCCTAACCCTAACACTAACCCGAACACGAACCCTAACCCTAACCCTAACCCTAACCCTAACACTAACCCGAACACTAACTCTAACCCGAACCCTAAACCGAACCCTAACCCGAACCCTAACTCTATCCCTAACCCTAACCCTAAACCGAACCCTAACCCTAACCCTAACCCGAACCCTAACCCTAAACCTAACCGGGACCCTAACCCTAACCCTAACCCGAACCCGAACCCTAACACCTTAACCGAATCCTAACCCTAACCCGAACCCTAACCCGAACACTAACCCTAACCATAACCCCGAACCCGAACCCTAAACCTAACCCTAACCCTAACCCGAACCCTAACCCGAACCCTACCTGAACCACAACCCTAACCCTAACCCGAACCCGAAACCTAACCCTAACCCTAACCCGAAACCTAATCCTAACCCGAACCCTAACCCTAACCCTAACCCTAACCCTAACCCTAGCCCGAACCCGAACCCTAACCCTAACCCGACCCCTAACCCGAACCCTAACACGAACCCTAACACTAACCCTAACCCTAACTCTAACCCGAACCCTAACGCTAACCCTAACCCGATCCCTAACCCTAACCCGAACCCTAACCCTAACACAAACCCTAACCCTAACCCTAACCCGAACCCTAACCCTAACCCGAACCTGAACCGTAACCCTAACCCGAAACCTAACCCGAACCCAACCCTAACCCGAACACTAACCCTAACCCGAACCCTAAACCTAACCCTAACCCTAACCGAAACCTAAACCTAACCCGAACCCTAACCCTAAACCTCACCTGAACCCTAACCCTAAACCCGAACCCGAACCCGAACCCGAACCCTAACCCTAACCCTAACCCGAACCCTAACACTAACCCTAACCCTAACCCTAACACGAAAGCTAACTCTAACCCTAACCCGAACCCGAACCCTCACCATAAAACCTAACCCGAACCCTAACCCTGACCCAAAACCTAACCCTAACCCGAACCCTAACCCTAACCCTAACCCTAATCCGAACCCGAAACCTAACCTGAACCCGAACCCTAACCCTAACCCGAACCCGAACCCTAACCCTAACCCTAACCTTAAACCTAACCCGAACCCGAACCCTAACCCTAACCCGAACCCTAACCCTAACCCTAACCCTAACCCTAACCCCACTCTAACCCTAACCCTAACCCTGACCCTAACCCTAACTCGAACCCTAAACATAACCCTAACCCTAACCCGAAACCGAACCCTCACCCTAACCCCGTCCCGAACCCTAACCCTAACCCGAACCCTAACCCTAACCCGAAAACGAACCCTAAACCTAACCCTAACCCGAACCCGAACCCTACCCTAACCCGACCCTAAACCTAACCCTAAACTTAACCCGAACCCTAACCCTAACCCTAACCCGACCCCTAACCCGAACCCTAACCCGTCCCTAACCCTAACCCTAACCATAACCCGAACCCTAACCCTAACCCAAACCCGACCCCTAACCCGAAACCTAACCCTAACCCGAACCCGAACCCTAACCCGAACCCTACCCCTAACCCTCATCCGAACCCTAACCCTAACCCTAACCCTAACCCTAACCCGATCCCGAACCCTAACTCTAACCCTAACGCGAACCCGAACCCTAAACCTAACCCGAACCCTAACCCTAACCTGAACCCTAAACCTAACCCGAACCCTAACCCTAACCCAATCCCGAACCCGAACCCTAACCCTAACCCTAACCCGAACCCTAACCCTAACCCTAACACTAACCCGAAACCTAACCCTAACCCTAACCCGAAACCTAACACTAACCCTAACCCGAACCCTAAACCTAACCCGAACCCTAACCCTAACCCGAACCCGAACCCTAACCCTAACCCTAACCCGAACCATAACCCTAAACCTAACCCGAACCCTAACCCTAAACCGAACCCGACCCCTAACCCGAACCCAAACACGAACCCTAACCCTAACCCTAACCCTAAGCCGAACCCTAACCCTAACCCTAACCCGAACCCTAACCCCAACCCGAACCCTATCCCTAACCATAAACCGAACCCTAACCCTAACCCGAACCCGAACACTAACCCTAACCGGAAACCTAACCCGAACCCAACCCTAACCCGAACCCTAACCCTAACCCGAACCCTAAACCTAACCCTAACCCTAACCCTAATCCGAAACCTAAACCTAACACGAATCCTAACCCTAAACCTATTCCGAACCCTAACCCGAAACCTAACCCTAACCCTAACCCTAACCCTAACCTGAACCCTAACCCTAAACCTAACCCGAACCCGAACCCTAACCGGAACCCTAACCCTAACCCTAACCCGAAACCTAACCCTAACCCTAACCCTAACCCTAACCCTAACCCTAACCCTAACCCTAAGCCGAACCCTAACCCTAACCCTAACCCTAACCCCTAACCCTAACCCGAACCCGAGCTCTAACCCGAACCCGAACCCTAACCCTAACCAGAACCCGAACCCTAACCCTAACCGGAACCCGAACCCGAACCCTAACCCGAACCCTAACCCTAACCCGAACCCTAACCCGAACCCGAACCCTAACCCTAACCCTAACCCTAACCCGAACCCGAACCCTAACTCTAACCCGAACCCTAACCCAAAACTAACCCTAACCCGAACCCTAACCCTAACCCTAACCGGAAACCTAACCCTAACCCTAACCCGAACCTGAACCCTAACCCGTTAACCGAATCCTAACCCTAACCCGAACCCTAACCCTAACACTAACCCCGAACCCGAACCCTAACCCTAACCCTAACCCTAACCCGAACCCTAACCCGAAACCTACCTGAACCCCAACCCTAACCCTAACCAGAACCCGAACCCTAACCCTAAACCGAACCCTAACCCTAACCCAAAACCTAACCCTAGCCCTAACCCTAACCAGAACCCGAACCCTAACCCTAACCAGACCCCTAACCCGAACCCTAACACGAACCCTAACCCTAAACCTAACCCTAACTCTAACCCGAACCCTAACCCTAACCCGAACCCTAACCCTAACCCTAACACGAACCCTAACACTAACCCGAACCCGAACCCTAACCCTAACCCGAAACCTAACCCGAACCCAACCCACCCGAACCCTAACCCTAACCCGAACCCTAAGCCTAACCCGAATCCTAACCCGAACCCTAACCCTAACCCTAACCTGAACACTAACCCCAACCCTAACACGAATCCGAACCCAAATCGAACCCGAACCCTAACCCGAACCCGAACAAGAACCCTAACCCTAACCCTTACCCTAACCCAAACCCTAAACCTAAACCGAACCCTAACCCTAACCCTAACCCTAACCCGAACCCTAACCTGAACCCTAACCCGAACCCTAACCCTAACCCTAACCCGAACCCTAACCCGAACCCTAATCCTAACCCTAACCCGAACCCTAAACCTAACCCTAACACGAACCCTAACCCGTACCCTAACCCTTACCCTAACCATAAACCTAACCGGAACCCTAACCCTAACCCTAAACCGAACCGTAACCCTAACCCTAAACCGAACCCGAACACTAACCCGAACCCTAACCCTAACCCTAATCCGAACCCTAACCCTAACCCTAACCCTAACGCTAACCCGAACCCGAACCATAACCCTAAAACTAAGCCGAAACCTAACCTTAACCCTAACCCTAACCCGAACCTTAACCCTAACCGTAACCCTAAACCGAACCTTAACCCGAACTCTAACCCTAACCCTAACCCGAACTCTAACCCTAACCCTAACCCTAACCCGAACACTAAACCTAAACCGAACACTAACCCTAACCCTAACCCTAACCCTAACCCGAACCCTAACCCTAACCCTAACCTAACCCTAATCCGAACCCTAATCCTAACCCTAACCCTAACCCTAACACTAACCCCTAACCCTACACCGAACCCTAACCCTAACCCGAACCCGAACCCGAACCATAACCCCTAACTCTAACCCGAACCCGAACCCTAAACCTAACCCTAACCCTAACCCGAACCCGAACCCGAACCCTAACCCTAACTAGAACCCTAACCCTAACCCTAACCCGAACCAGAAACCTAACCCGAACCCTAACCCTAACCCTAACGCGAACTCTAACCCTAACTTGAACCCTAACCCTAACCCGAACCAGAACCCTAACCCTAACCCTAACCCGAACCCGAAACCTAACCCTAACCCGAACCTGAAACCTAACCCTAACCCTAACCCTAACCCTAACTCTAACCCGAACCCTAACCCTAACACTAAACCGAACCCTAACCCTAACCCGAACCCTAAACCTAACCCTAACACGAAACCTAAACCTAACCCGAAACCTAACCCTAAACCTAACCCGAACCCTAAACCTAACCCTAACCCGAACCCTAACCGTAACCCGAACCATAACCCTAACCCTTACCCTAACCCTAACCCTAACCCGAACCCTAACCCTAACCCGAATCCTAACCCGAACCCTAACACTAACCCTAACCTGAACAATAACCCCTAACCCTAACACGAACCCGAACCCTAACCCGAACCCGAACCCTAACCCTAAACCGAACCCGAACCCTAACCGTAACACTAACCCGAACCCTAAACCCAAAGCTAACCCGAAACCTAACACTAACCCTAACCCAAACCCTAACCCTATCCCGAACCCTAAACCTAACCCGAACCCGAACCCGAACCCTAACCCTAACCCGAACACTAACCCTAACAAGAACCCGAACCCTAACCGTAACCCCAACCCTAACCCTAACCCTAACCCGAACCCTAAACCTAACCCTAACCCGAACCCTAACCCTAACCCGAACCCTAACCCTAACCATAACCCGAATCCTAACCCTAACCCGAACCCGAACACGAACACTAACCCTAACCCTAACCCGAACCCTAACCCTAACCCTAACCCTAACCCTTACCCCTAAACCTAACCCGAACCCTAACCCTAACCCGAACCCTATTCCTAACCCTAACCCGAACCCGAACCCTAACCGGAACCCTAACCCTAATCCTAACACGAACCCTAACCCTAACCCGAAACCTAAACCTAACCCGAACCCTAACCCTAACCCTAACCCTAAACCGAACACGAACCCTAACCCTAACCCTAACCCTAACCCTAACCCTAACCCGAACCCTAACTCTAACCCGAACCCTAAACCGAACCCTAAGCCGAACCCTAACTCTATCCCTAACCCTAACCCTAAACCGAACCCTAACCCTAACCCTAACCCGAACCCTAACCCTAAACCTAAACGGGACCCTAACCCTAACCCTAACCCTAACCCGAACCCGAACCCTAACACCTTAACCGAATCCTAACCCTAACCCGAACCCGAACCCGAACACTAACCCTAACCATAACCCCGAACCCGAATCCTAAACCTAACCCTAACCCTAACCCGAACCCTAACCCGAACCCTACCTGAACCACAACCCTAACCCTAACCCGAACCCGAACCCTAACCCTAACCCTAACCCGAAACCTAATCCTAACCCGAACCCTAACCCTAAACCTAACCCTAACCCTAACCCTAAACCTAACCGGAACCCGAACCCTAACCGTAACCCGACCCCTATCCCGAACCCTAACACGAACCCTAACACTAACCCTAACCCTAACTCTAACCCGAACCCTAACGCTAACCCTAACCCGATCCCTAACCCTAACCCGAACCCTAACCCTAACACAAACCCTAACCCTAACCCTAACCCGAACCCTAACCCTAACCCGAACCTGAACCGTAACCCTAACCCGAAACCTAACCTGAACCCAACCCTAACCCGAACAATAACGCTAACCCGAACCCTAAACCTAACCCTAACCCTAACCGAAACCTAAACCTAACCCGAACCCTAACCCTAAACCTCACCCGAACCCTAACCCTAAACCCGAACCCGAACCCGAACCCTAACCCAAACCGAACCCTAACCCTAACCCTAACCTTAACCCGAACCCGAACCCTAACTCTAACCCTATACCTAACCCTAACCCGAAACCTAACACTAACCCGAACCCTAACCCGAACCCTAACTCTATCCCTAACCCTAACCCTAAACCGAACCCTAACCCTAACCCTAACCCGAACCCTAACCCTAAACCTAACCGGGACCCTAACCCTAACCCTAACCCGAACCCGAACCCTAACACCTTAACCGAATCCTAACCCTAACCCGAACCCTAACCCGAACCCTAACCCTAACCATAACCCCGAACCCGAACCCTAAACCTAACCCTAACCCTAACCCGAACCCTAACCCGAACCCTACCTGAACCACAACCCTAACCCTAACCCGAACCCGAACCCTAACCCTAACCCTAACCCTAACCCGAAACCTAATCCTAACCCGAACCCTAACCCTAACCCTAACCCTAACCCTAACCCTAGCCCGAACCCGAACCCTAACCCTAACCCGACCCCTAACCCGAACCCTAACACGAACCCTAACCCTAACCCTAACCCTAACCCGAAACCTAACCCTAACCCTAACCCGAAACCTAACACTAACCCTAACCCGAAACCTAACCCTAACCCGAACCCTAACCCTAACCCGAACCCGAACCCTAACCCTAACCCTAACCCCTAACACTAACCCTAACCCTAACCCTAAACCGAACCCTAACCCTAACCCCTAACACTAACCCTAACCCTAACCCTAAACCGAACCCTAACCCTAACCCTAACCCTAACCCTAACCCGAACCCTAACCCTAACCCTAACCCCTAACACTAACCCTAACCCTAACCCTAAACCGAACCCTAACCCTAACCCTAACCCTAACCCTAACCCGAACCCGAACCCTAACCCGAACGCTACCCCTAACCCTAATCCGAACCCTAAGCCTAACCCTAACCCTAACCCTAACCCGAACCTGAACCCTAACCCTAACGCTAACCCGAACCGAACCCTAACCCTAACCCGAACCCTAACCATAAACCGAACCCTAAACCTAACCCGAAGCCTCACCCTAACCCGAACCCGAACCCTAACCCTAACCCTAACCTTAACCCGAACCCTAACCATAACCCTAACACGAACCCTAAACCTAAAGCTAACCCGAAACCTAACCCTAAACCTAACCCGAACCCTAACCCTATCACGAACCCTAAACCTAACCTGAACCCGAACCCGAACCCTAACCCTAACCCGAACCCTAAACCTAACCCGAGCCCGAACCCTAACCCTAAGCCCAACCCTAACCCTAACCCTAAACCGAACCCTAAACCTAACCCTAACCCGAACCCTAACCCTAACCCGAACCCTAACCCTAACCCTAACCCGAATCCTAACCCTAACCCGAAACCGAACACGAACCCTAACCCTAACCCTAACCCGAACCCTAACCCTAACCCTAACACTAACCCTAACCCTAACCCGAAACCTAACCCTAACCCGAACCCTAACCCTAACCCTAACCCGAACCCTAACCCTAACCCTAACCCTAACCCGAAACCTAAACCTAACCCGAATCCTAATCCTAAACCTAACCCGATTCCTAACCCGAACCCTAACCCTAACCCTAACCGTAACCCTAACCCGAACCCTAACCCTAACCCTAACCCGAACACTAACCCGAACCCTAACCCTAATCCTAACCCGAACCCTAACCCTAACCTGAACCCTAACCCTAACCCGAAACCTAACCCTAACCCTAACCCTAACCCTAACCATAACCCTAACCCTAACCCGAAACCTAACCCTAACCCTAACCCTAACCCGAACCCGAACCCTAACCCTAACCCTAACCCTAAACCTAACCCGAAACCTAACTCTAACCCGAAACATAAACCGAACCCTAAACCGAACCCTAACCCTAACCCTAACCCTAACCCAAACCCTAACCCTAACCCTAACCGGAACCCTAACCCTAACCCTAACCCGAACCCGAACCCTAACCCCTTAACCGAATCCTAAACCTAACCCGAACCCTAACCCGAACCCTAACCCTAACCATAACCCCGAACCCGAACCCTAAACCTAACCCTAACCCTAACCCGAACCCTAACCCGAACCCTACCTGAACCACAACCCTAACCCTAACCCGAAACCGAACCCTAACCCTAACCCTAACCCGAACCCTAACCCTAACCCGAAACAACCCTAACTGTAACCCTAACCCGAACCCGAACCCTAACCCTAACCCAACACCTAACCCGAACCATAACACGAACCCTAACCCTAACCCTAACCCTAACTCTAACCCGAACCCTAACGCTAACCCTAACCCGAACCCTAACCCGAACCCTAACCCTAATCCTAACCTGAACACTAACCCCTAACCCTAACCCGAACCCGAACCCTAACCCGAACCCGAACCCTAACCCTAACCCGAACCCGAAACCTAACCCTAACACGAAACCGAACCCGAACCCTAACCATAACCCTAACCCGAAACCTAACCCTAACCCTAACCTTAACCCGAACCCGAACCCTAACTCTAACCCTAACCCAAACCCGAACCCTAACCCTAACCCGAACCCTAACCCGAACCCTAACCCTAACCCGAACCCTAACCCGAACCCTAAACCTAACCCGAACCCTAACCCTAACCCTAACCCGAACCCTAACCCGAACCCTAAACCGAACCCTAACCCTAAACCTAACCCGAACCCTAACATAACCATAACCCTAAACCTAACCCGAACCCTAACTCTAACCCTAACCCGAACCCGAACCCGAACCGTCACCCTAATAACTAACCCGAACCCTAACCCTAACACGAAACTTAACCCTAACCCGAACCCTAACCCTAACCCTAACCCTAACCCTAACCCGAACCCGAACCCGAACACTCACCCTAACCCCTAACCCGAACCCTAACCCTAACCCGATCCCTAACCCTAACCCGAAACCGAACCCGAACCCTAACCCTAACCCTAACCCGAACCCTAACCCTAAACCCAACCCTAACCCTAAACCTAACCCTAACCCGAACCCTAACCCTAACCCGAACCCTAACCCTAACCATAACCCGAATCCTAACCCTAACCCGAACCCGAACACGAACACTAACCCTAACCCTAACCCGAACCCTAACCCTAACCCTAACCCTAACCCTAACCCTTACCCCTAAACCTAACCCGAACCCTAACCCTAACCCGAACCCTATTCCTAACCCTAACCCGAACCCTAACCCTAACCCTAACCCGAAACCTAAAACTAACCCGAATCCTAACCCGAACCCTAGCCCTAACCCTAACCCTAACCCTAACCCGAACCCTAACCCTAACCCTAACCCGAACCCGAACCCTAACCGGAACCCTAACCCTAAACCTAACACGAACCCTAACCCTAACCCGAACCTTAAACCTAACCCGAACCCTAACCCTAACCCTAACACTAACCCGAACACGAACCCTAACCCTAACCCTAACCCTAACCCTAACCCTAACCCGAACACTAACTCTAACCCGAACCCTAAACCGAACCCTAACCCGAACCCTAACTCTATCCCTAACCCTAACCCTAAACCGAACCCTAACCCTAACCCTAACCCGAACCCTAACCCTAAACCTAACCGGGACCCTAACCCTAACCCTAACCCGAACCCGAACCCTAACACCTTAACCGAATCCTACCCCTAACCCGAACCCTAACCCGAACACTAACCCTAACCATAACCCCGAACCCGAACCCTAAACCTAACCCTAACCCTAACCCGAACCCTAACCCGAACCCTACCTGAACCACAACCCTAACCCTAACCCGAACCCGAACCCTAACCCTAACCCTAACCCTAACCCGAAACCTAATCCTAACCCGAACCCTAACCCTAACCCTAACCCTAACCCTAACCCTAGCCCGAACCCGAACCCTAACCCTAACCCGACCCCTAACCCGAACCCTAACACGAACCCTAACCCTAACCCTAACCCTAACCCGAAACCTAACCCTAACCCTAACCCGAAACCTAACACTAACCCTAACCCGAACCCTAACCCTAACCCGAACCCTAACCCTAACCCGAACCCGAACCCTAACCCTAACCCTAACCCCTAACACTAACCCTAACCCTAACCCTAAACCGAACCCTAACCCTAACCCCTAACACTAACCCTAACCCTAACCCTAACCCGAACCCTAACCCTAACCCTAACCCCTAACACTAACCCTAACCCTAACCCTAAACCGAACCCTAACCCTAACCCTAACCCTAACCCTAACCCGAACCCGAACCCTAACCCGAACGCTACCCCTAACCCTAATCCGAACCCTAAGCCTAACCCTAACCCTAACCCTAACCCGAACCTGAACCCTAACCCTAACGCTAACCCGAACCCGAACCCTAACCCTAACCCGAACCCTAACCATAACCCGAACCCTAAACCTAACCCGAAGCCTCACCCTAACCCGAACCCGAACCCTAACCCTAACCCTAACCTTAACCCGAACCCTAACCGTAAACCTAACACGAACCCTAAACCTAAAGCTAACCCGAAACCTAACCCTAAACCTAACCCGAACCCTAACCCTATCACGAACCCTAAACCTAACCTGAACCCGAACCCGAACCCTAACCCTAACCCGAACCCTAAACCTAACCCGAGCCCGAACCCTAACCCTAAGCCCAACCCTAACCCTAACCCTAAACCGAACCCTAAACCTAACCCTAACCCGAACCCTAACCCTAACCCGAACCCTAACCCTAACCATAACCCGAATCCTAACCCTAACCCGAAACCGAACACGAACCCTAACCCTAACCCTAACCCGAACCCTAACCCTAACCCTAACACTAACCCTAACCCTAACCCGAAACCTAACCCTAACCCGAACCCTAACCCTAACCCTAACCCGAACCCTAACCCTAACCCTAACCCTAACCCGAAACCTAAACCTAACCCGAATCCTAATCCTAAACCTAACCCGATTCCTAACCCGAACCCTAACCCTAACCCTAACCGTAACCCTAACCCGAACCCTAACCCTAACCCTAACCCGAACACTAACCCGAACCCTAACCCTAATTCTAACCCGAACCCTAACCCTAACCTGAACCCTAACCCTAACCCGAAACCTAACCCTAACCCTAACCCTAACCCTAACCATAACCCTAACCCTAACCCGAAACCTAACCCTAACCCTAACCCTAACCCGAACCCGAACCCTAACCCTAACCCTAACCCTAAACCTAACCCGAACCCTAACTCTAACCCGAAACATAAACCGAACCCTAAACCGAACCCTAACCCTAACCCTAACCCTAACCCAAACCCTAACCCTAACCCTAACCGGAACCCTAACCCTAACCCTAACCCGAACCCGAACCCTAACCCCTTAACCGAATCCTAAACCTAACCCGAACCCTAACCCGAACCCTAACCCTAACCATAACCCCGAACCCGAACCCTAAACCTAACCCTAACCCTAACCCGAACCCTAACCCGAACCCTACCTGAACCACAACCCTAACCCTAACCCGAAACCGAACCCTAACCCTAACCCTAACCCGAACCCTAACCCTAACCCGAAACAACCCTAACTGTAACCCTAACCCGAACCCGAACCCTAACCCTAACCCAACCCCTAACCCGAACCATAACACGAACCCTAACCCTAACCCTAACCCTAACTCTAACCCGAACCCTAACGCTAACCCTAACCCGAACCCTAACCCGAACCCTAACCCTAATCCTAACCTGAACACTAACCCCTAAACCTAACCCGAACCCGAACCCTAACCCGAACCCGAACCCTAACCCTAACCCGAACCCGAAACCTAACCCTAACCCGAACCCGAACCC
Organism: Urocyon cinereoargenteus; assembly: GCA_032313775.1. Taxonomy (NCBI): domain Eukaryota; kingdom Metazoa; phylum Chordata; class Mammalia; order Carnivora; family Canidae; genus Urocyon; species Urocyon cinereoargenteus. The sequence continues at coordinate 1,403,064 of JAVLSZ010000015.1, read as the reverse complement.
GAACCCTAACCATAACCCTAACCCGAACCCTAACCCTAACCCTAACCTTAACCCGAACCCGAACCCTAACTCTAACCCTAACCCTAACCCGAACCCTAACCCTAACCCTAACCCGAACCCTAACCCTAACCCGAACCCTAACCCGAACCCTAAACCTAACCCGAACCCTAACCCTAACCCTAACCCGAACCCTAAACCGAACCCTAAACCGAACCCTAACCCTAAACCTAACCCGAACCCTAACATAACCATAACCCTAACCCTAACCCGAACCCTAACTCTAACCCTAACCCGAACCCGAACCCGAACCTTCACCCTAATAACTAACCCGAACCCTAACCCTAACACGAAACTTAACCCTAACCCGAACCCTAACCCTAACCCTAACCCTAACCCGATCCCTAACCCTAACTCGAACCCTAACCCTAACCCTAACACTAACCCTAAACCGAACCTGAACCCTAATCCTAACCCTAACCCGAACCCTAAACCTAACCCTAACACGAACCCTAACCCGTACCCTTACCCTTACCCTAACCATAAACCTAACCGGAACCCTAACCCTAACCCTAAACCGAACCGTAACCCTAACCCTAAACCGAACCCGAACACTAACCCGAACCCTAACCCTAACCCTAATCCGAACCCTAACCCTAACCCTAACCCTAACGCTAACCCGAACCCGAACCATAACCCTAAAACTAAGCCGAAACCTAACCTTAACCCTAACCCTAACCCGAACCTTAACCCTAACCGTAACCCTAAACCGAACCTTAACCCGAACTCTAACCCTAACCCTAACCCGAACTCTAACCCTAACCCTAACCCTAACCCGAACACTAAACCTAAACCGAACACTAACCCTAACCCTAACCCTAACCCTAACCCGAACCCTAACCCTAAACCTAACCTAACCCTAAGCCGAACCCTAACCCTAACCATAAACCGAACCCTAACCCTAACCCGAACCCGAACCCTAACCCTAACCCGAAACCTAACCCGAACCCAACCCTAACCCGAACCCTAACCCTAACCCGAACCCTAACCCTAACCCTAACCCTAACCCTAATCCGAAACCTAAACCTAACACGAATCCTAACCCTAAACCTATTCGGAACCCTAACCCGAAACCTAACCCTAACCCTAACCCTAACCCTAACCTGAACCCTAACCCTAACCCTAACCCGAACCCGAACCCTAACCGGAACCCTAACCCTAACCCTAACCCGAAACCTAACCCTAACCCTAACCCGAACCCTAACCCTAACCCTAACCCTAACCCTAAACCTAACAGGAACCCTAACCTATCCCTAACCCGAACACTAACCCCTAACCCTAAACCGAACCCGAGCTCAAACCCGAACCCTATCCCGAACCCTAACCCTAACCAGAACCCAAACCCGAACCCTAACCCGAACCCGAACCCTAACCGTAACACTAACCCGAACCCTAAACCTAAAGCTAACCCGAAACGTAACACTAACCCTAACCCAAACCCTAACCCTATCCCGAACCCTAACCCTAACCATAACCCGAACCCGAACCCTAAACCTAACCCTAAACCTAACCCGAACCCTAACCCTAACCCTAACCCGAACCTTAACCCGAACACTAACCCTAACCAGAACCCGAACCCTAACCGTAACCCCAACCCTAAACCTAACCCTAACCCGAACCCTAAACCTAACCCTAACCCGAACCCTAACCCTAACCCGAACCCTAACCCTAACCATAACCCGAATCCTAACCCTAACCCGAACCCGAACACGAACACTAACCCTAACCCTAACCCGAACCCTAACCCTAACCCTAACCCTAACCCTAACCCTTACCCCTAAACCTAACCCGAACCCTAACCCTAACCCGAACCCTATTCCTAACCCTAACCCGAACCCTAACCCTAACCCTAACCCGAAACCTAAACCTAACCCGAATCCTAACCCGAACCCTAACCCTAACCCTAACCCTAACCCTAACCCGAACCCTAACCCTAACCCTAACCCGAACCCGAACCCTAACCGGAACCCTAACCCTAATCCTAACACGAACCCTAACCCTAACCCGAACCCTAAACCTAACCCGAACCCTAACCCTAACCCTAACACTAACCCGAACACGAACCCTAACCCTAACCCTAACCCTAACCCTAACCCTAACCCGAACACTAACTCTAACCCGAACCCTAAACCGAACCCTAACCCGAACCCTAACTCTATCCCTAACCCTAACCCTAAACCGAACCCTAACCCGAACCCTAACCCGAACCCTAACCCTAAACCTAACCGGGACCCTAACCCTAACCCTAACCCGAACCCGAACCCTAACACCTTAACCGAATCCTAACCCTAACCCGAACCCTAACCCGAACACTAACCCTAACCATAACCCCGAACCCGAACCCTAAACCTAACCCTAACCCTAACCCGAACCCTAACCCGAACCCTACCTGAACCACAACCCTAACCCTAACCCGAACCCGAACCCTAACCCTAACCCTAACCCGAAACCTAATCCTAACCCGAACCCTAACCCTAACCCTAACCCTAACCCTAACCCTAGCCCGAACCCGAACCCTAACCCTAACCCGACCCCTAACCCGAACCCTAACACGAACCCTAACCCTAACCCTAACCCTAACCCGAAACCTAACCCTAACCCTAACCCGAAACCTAACACTAACCCTAACCCGAACCCTAACCCTAACCCGAACCCTAACCCTAACCCGAACCCGAACCCTAACCCTAACCCTAACCCCTAACACTAACCCTAACCCTAACCCTAAACCGAACCCTAACCCTAACCCCTAACACTAACCCTAACCCTAACCCTAAACCGAACCCTAACCCTAACCCTAACCCTAACCCTAACCCTAACCCGAACCCTAACCCTAACCCTAACCCCTAACACTAACCCTAACCCTAACCCTAAACCGAACCCTAACCCTAACCCTAACCCTAACCCGAACCCGAACCCTAACCCGAACGCTACCCCTAACCCTAATCCGAACCCTAAGCCTAACCCTAACCCTAACCCTAACCCGAACCTGAACCCTAACCCTAACGCTAACCCGAACCCGAACCCTAACCCTAACCCGAACCCTAACCATAACCCGAACCCTAAACCTAACCCGAAGCCTCACCCTAACCCGAACCCGAACCCTAACCCTAACCCTAACCTTAACCCGAACCCTAACCGTAACCCTAACACGAACCCTAAACCTAAAGCTAACCCGAAACCTAACCCTAAACCTAACCCGAACCCTAACCCTATCACGAACCCTAAACCTAACCTGAACCCGAACCAGAACCCTAACCCTAACCCGAAACCTAAACCTAACCCGAGCCCGAACCCTAACCCTAAGCCCAACCCTAACCCTAACCCTAAACCGAACCCTAAACCTAACCCTAACCCGAACCCTACCCTAACCCGAAACCTAACCCTAACCCTAACCCGAATCCTAACCCTAACCCGAAACCGAACACGAACCCTAACCCTAACCCTAACCCGAACCCTAACCCTAACCCTAACACTAACCCTAACCCTAACCCGAAACCTAACCCTAACCCGAACCCTAACCCTAACCCTAACCCGAACCCTAACCCTAACCCTAACCCTAACCCGAAACCTAAACCTAACCCGCATCCTAATCCTAAACCTAACCCGATTCCTAACCCGAACCCTAACCCTAACCCTAACCGTAACCCTAACCCGAACCCTAACCCTAACCCTAACCCGAACACTAACCCGAACCCTAAACCTAATCCTAACCCGAACCCTAACCCTAACCTGAACCCTAACCCTAACCCGAAACCTAAACCTAACCCTAACCCTAACCCTAACCATAACCCTAACCCTAACCCGAAACCTAACCCTAACCCTAACCCTAACCCGAACCCGAACCCTAACCTAACCCTAACCCTAAACCTAACCCGAACCCTAACTCTAACCCGAAACATAAACCGAACCCTAAACCGTACCCTAACCCTAACCCTAACCCTAACCCAAACCCTAACCCTAACCCTAATCGGAACCCTAACCCTAACCCTAACCTGAACCCGAACCCTAACCCCTTAACCGAATCCTAAACCTACCCGAACCCTAACCCGAACCCTAACCCTAACCATAACCCCGAACCCGAACCCTAAACCTAACCCTAACCCTAACCCGAACCCTAACCCGAACCCTACCTGAACCACAACCCTAACCCTAACCCGAAACCGAACCCTAACCCTAACCCTAACCCGAACCCTAACCCTAACCCGAAACAACCCTAACTGTAACCCTAACCCGAACCCGAACCCTAACCCTAACCCAACCCCTAACCTGAACCATAACACGAACCCTAACCCTAACCCTAACCCTAACTCTAACCCGAACCCTAACGCTAACCCTAACCCGAACCCTAACCCGAACCCTAACCCTAATCCTAACCTGAACACTAACCCCTAACCCTAACCCGAACCCGAACCCTAACCCGAACCCGAACCCTAACCCTAACCCGAACCCGAAACCTAACCCTAACCCGAACCCGAACCCGAACCCTAACCATAACCCTAACCCGAACCCTAACCCTAACCCTAACCTTAACCCGAACCCGAACCCTAAATCTAACCCTAACCCTAACCCGAACCCTAACCCTAACCCGAACCCTAAACCGAACCCTAACCCTAACCCGAACCCTAACCCGAACCCTAAACCTAACCCGAACCCTAACCCTAACCCTAACCCGAACCCTAACCCGAACCCTAAACCGAACCCTAACCCTAAACCTAACCCGAACCCTAACATAACCATAACCCTAACCCTAACCCGAAACCTAACTCTAACCCTAACCCGAACCAGAACCCGAACCGTCACCCTAATAACTAACCCGAACCCTAACCCTAACACGAAACTTAACCCTAACCCGAACCCTAACCCTAACCCTAACCCTAACCCGAACCCGAACCCGAACACTCACCCTAACCCCTAACCCGAACCCTAGCCCTAACCCGATCCCTAACCCTAACCCGAAACCGAACCCGAACCCTAACCCTAACCCTAACCCGAACCCTAACCCTAAACCCAACCCTAACCCTAACCCTAACCCTAACCCTAACTCGAACCCTAACCCTAACCCTAACACTAACCCTAAACCGAACCTGAACCCTAACCCTAACCCTAACCCGAACCCGAATCCTAACCCTAACCCGAACCCTAACCCTAACCCGAACCCTAAACCTAACCCGAAGCCTAACCCTAACCCGAACCCGAACCCTAACCCTAACCCTAACCGTAACCCGAACCCTAACCGTAACCCTAACCCGAACCCTAAACCTAAAGCTAACCCGAAACCTAACCCTAACCCTAACCCGAACCCTAACCCTATCCCGAACCCTAAACCTAACCCGAACCCAAACCCGAACCCTAACCCTAACCCGAACCCTAACCGTAACACTAACCCGAACCCTAAACCTAAAGCTAACCCGAAACCTAACACTAACCCTAACCCAAACCCTAACCCTATCCCGAACCCTAAACCTAACCCGAACCCGAACCCGAACCATAACCCTAACCCGAACACTAACCCTAACCAGAACCCGAACCCTAACCGTAACCCCAACCCTAACCCTAACCCTAACCCGAACCCTAAACCTAACCCTAACCCGAACCCTAACCCTAACCCGAACCCTAACCCTAACCATAACCCGAATCCTAACCCTAACCCGAACCCGAACACGAACACTAACCCTAACCCTAACCCGAACCCTAACCCTAAACCTAACCCTAACCCTAACCCTTACCCCTAAACCTAACCCGAACCCTAACCCTAACCCGAACCCTATTCCTAACCCTAACCCGAACCCTAACCCTAACCCTAACCCGAAACCTAAACCTAACCCGAATCCTAACCCGAACCCTAACCCTAACCCTAACCCTAACCCTAACCCGAACCCTAACCCTAACCCTAACCCGAACCCGAACCCTAACCGGAACCCTAACCCTAATCCTAACACGAACCCTAACCCTAACCCGAACCCTAAACCTAACCCGAACCGTAACCCTAACCCTAACACTAACCCGAACACGAACCCTAACCCTAACCCTAACCCTAACCCTAACCCTAACCCGAACACTAACTCTAACCCGAACCCTAAACCGAACCCTAACCCGAACCCTAACTCTATCCCTAACCCTAACCCTAAACCGAACCCTAACCCTAACCCTAACCCGAACCCTAACCCTAAACCTAACCGGGACCTTAACCCTAACCCTAACCCGAACCCGAACCCTAACACCTTAACCGAATCCTAACCCTAACCCGAACCCTAACCCGAACACTAACCCTAACCATAACCCCGAACCCGAACCCTAAACCTAACCCTAACCCTAACCCGAACCCTAACCCGAACCCTACCTGAACCACAACCCTAAACCTAACCCGAACCCGAAACCTCACCCTAACCCTAACCCGAAACCTAATCCTAACCCGAACCCTAAACCTAACCCTAACCCTAACCCTAACCCTAGCCCGAACCCGAACCCTAACCCTAACCCGACCCCTAACCCGAACCCTAACACGAACCCTAACACTAACCCTAACCCTAACTCTAACCCGAACCCTAACGCTAACCCTAACCCGATCCCTAACCCTAACCCGAACCCTAACCCTAACACAAACCCTAACCCTAACCCTAACCCGAACCCTAACCCTAACCCGAACCTGAACCGTAACCCTAACCCGAAACCTAACCCGAACCCAACCCTAACCCGAACACTAACCCTAACCCGAACCCTAAACCTAACCCTAACCCTAACCGAAACCTAAACCTAACCCGAACCCTAACCCTAAACCTCACCCGAACCCTAACCCTAAACCCGAACCCGAACCCGAACCCGAACCCTAACCCGAACCCTAACCCTAACCCTAACCTTAACCCGAACCCGAACCCTAACTCTAAACCTATACCTAACCCTAACCCGAACCCTAACACTAACCCCACTCTAACCCTAACCCTCATCCGAACCCTAACCCTAACCCTAACCCTAACCCTAACCCGATCCCGAACCCTAACTCTAACCCTAACGCGAACCCGAACCCTAAACCTAACCCGAACCCTAACCCTAACCTGAACCCTAACCCTAACCCTAACCCTAACCTGAACCCTAAACCTAACCCGAACCCTACCCCTAACCCTAACCCTAACCCGAACCCTAACCCGAACCCTAACCCGAACCCTAAACCTAACCCGAACCCTAAACCTAACCCTAACCCGAACGCTAAACCGAACCCTAACCCTAACCCTAACCCGAACCCTAACCCTAACCCGAACCCTAATCCGTACCCTAACCCTTACCCTAACCATAACCCTAACCAGAACCCTAGCCCTAATCCTAAACCGAACCCTAACCCTAACCCTAAACCGAACCCGAACACTAACCCGAACCCTAACCCTAACCCTAATCCGAACCCTAACCCTAACCCTAACCCTAACGCTAACCCGAACCCGAACCATAACCCTAAACCTAACCCGAAACCTAACCCTAACCCTAACCATAACCCGAACCCTAACCCTAAACCTAACCCAAACCCGAACCTTAACCCGAACCCTAACCCTAACCCTAACCCGAACTCTAACCCTAACCCTAACCCTAACCCGAACACTAACCCTAAACCGAACCCTAACCCTAACCCTAATCTGAACCCTAACCCTAACCCTAACCTAACCCTAAACCGAACCCTAACCCTAACACTAACCGTAACCCTAACCGTAACACTAACACCTAAACCTACCCCGAACCCTAACCCTAACCCTAACCCGAACTCGAACCCTAACCCCTAACTCCTAACCCTAACCCGAACCCGAACCCTAAACCTAACCCTAACCCTAACCCTAACCCTAGTCCGAACCCGAACCCTAACCCTAACCCTAACCCTAACCCTAACCCTAACCCGAAACCTAACCCGAACCCTAACCCTAACCCTAATGCGAACCCTAACCCTAACATGAACCCTAACCCTAACCCGAACCCGAAACCTAACCCTAACCCTAACCCGAACCCGAACACTAACCCTAACCCGAACCCGAAACCTAACCCTAACCCTAACCCTAAACCTAACCCCAACCCGAACCTTAACCCTAACCCGAACCCTAACCCTAAACCTAACCCTAACCCTAACCCTAACCCCAACCCTAACCCTAACCCTAACCTTAACCATAACCCGAACCCTAACCCTAACCCTAACCCTAACCCGAAACTGAACCCTCACCCTAACCCCTAACCCGAATCCTAACCCTAACCCGAACCCTAAACCTAACCTGAACCCTAACCCTAACCCTAACCCTAACCCGAACCCGAACCCTAACCCGAATCCTAACCCTAAACCTAATCCGAACCCTAACTCTAACCCGAACCCGAACCCTAAACCTAACCCGACCCTAACCCTAACCCTAATCCTAACCCGAACCCTAACCCTAACCCTAACCCGACCCCTAACCCGAAACGTAACACGAACCCTAACCCTAACCCTAACCCTAACCCTAACACGAACCCTAACCCTAACCCTAACCCGAACCCTAACCCCAACCCGAACCCTAACCCTAACCCTAACCCGAACCCTAACGCTAACCCGAACCCGAACCCTAACCCTAACCCGAAACCTAAACTGAACCCAACCCTAACCCGAACCCTAACCCTAACCCGAACCCTAACACTACACCTAACCCTAACCCGAAACCTAAACCTAACCCGAATCCTAACCCTAAACCTGACCCGAATCCTAACCCGAACCCTAACCCTAACCCTAACCCTAACCCTAAACCTAACCTGAACTCTAACCCTAACCCTAACCCGAACCCGAACCCTAACCCTAACCTTAAACCTAACCCTAACCAGAAACCTAAACCGAACCCTAACCCGAACCCTAACCCTAACCCTAACCCTAACCCTAACCCGAACCCGAACCATAACCCTAAACCTAACCCGAAACCTAACCCTAACCCTAACCATAACCCGAACACTAACACTAAACCTAACCCAAACCCGAACCTTAACCCGAACCCTAACCTAACCCTAACCGAACCCTAACCCGAAACCTAACCCTAACCCTAACCGGAACCCTAACCCTAACCCTAACCCGAACCCGAAACCTAACCCCTTAACCGAATCCTAACCCTAACCCGAACCCTAAACCTAACCATAAACCTAACCCGAACCCTAACCCTAACCCTAATCCTAACCCTAACCCTAAACCGAACCCGAACCCTAACTCTAACCCGAACCCTAACCCGAACCCTAACACGAACCCTAACTCTAACCCTAACCCTAACCCTAACCCGAACCCTAACCCTAACCCTAACCGGAACCCTAAACCTAACCCTAACCCGAACCCGAACACTAACCCCTTAACCGAATCCTAACCCTAACCCGAACCCTAACCCTAACCCTAACCCCGAACCCGAACCCTAACGCTAACCCTAACCCTAACCCGAACCCTAACCCGAAACCTACCTGAAACCCAACCCTAACCCTAACCCGAACCCGAACCTTAACCCTAAACCGAACCCTAACCCTAACCCGAAACTTAACCCTAACCCTAACCCTAACCCGAACCCGAACCCTAACCCTAACCAGACCCCTAACCCGAACCCTAACACGAACCCTAACCCTAACTCTAACCCGAACACTAACCCTATCCCTAACCCGAACCCTAACCCTAACCCTAACCCTAACCCGAACCCGAACCCTCACCCTAACCCCTAACCCAAACCCTAACCTAACGCGAACCCTAACCCTAACATGAACCCTAACCCTAACCCGAACCCGAAACCTAACCCTAACCCTAAACCGAACCCGAAACCTTACCCTAACCTGAACCCTAACCCTAACCCGAACCCGAACCCTAACCCTAACCCGTACCCTAACACTAACCCGAACCCTAAACCTAACCCGAAGCCTAACCCTAACCCGAACCCTAAACCTAACCCTAACCCGAACCCTAACCCTAACCCTAACCCGAACCCTAACCCTAAACCTAACCCGAAACCAAACCCTAACCCTAACACGAACCCTAAACCTAACCCGAAACCTAAACCTAACACGAAACCGAACCCGAACCCTAACCCTAACCGGAACCCTAACCCTAACACTAACCCTAACCCGAACCCTAACTCAAACCCGAACCCTAACCCGAAACCGAACCCTAACCCTAACCCGAACCCGAACCCTAACCCTAACCCCAACCCTAACCTTAACCCTAACCCGAACCCTAAACCAACCCTAACCCGAACCCTAAACCTAACCCAAACCCTAACCCTAACCCTAACCCGAATCCTAACCCTAACACTAACCCGAACGCTAACCCTAACCCTAACCCTAATCCTAACCCTAACCCAAACCCTAACCCTAACCCGAACCCGAACCCTAAATCTAACCCTAACCCGAACCCTAACCCTAACCCTAACCCGACACCTAACCCGAACCCTAACACGAACATTAACCCTAACCCTAACCCTAATCCTAACACGAACCCTAACCCTAACCCTAACCCGAACCTAACCCCAACCCGAACCCTAACCCTAACCCTAACCCTAACACGAACCCTAACCCTAAACCGAACCCGAACCCTAACCCTAACCCGAAACCTAACCCGAACCCAACCCTAACCCGAACCCTAACCCTAACCCGAACCCTAACCCTAAACCTAAACCTAACCCGAAACCTAAACCTAACCCGAATCCTAACACTAAAACTAACCCGAATCCTAACCCGAACCCTAACCCTAACCCTAACCCTAAACCTAACCCTAACCCTAACCTGAACTCTAAACCTAACCCTAACCGGAACCCGAACTCTACCCCTAACACTAAACCTAACCCTAACCAGAAACATGACACGAACCCTAACCCGAACCCTAACCCTAACCCTAACCCAAAACCTAACCCTAACCGTAACCCTAACCCTAACCTTAACCCGAACCCTAACCCTAACCCTAACCCTAACCCTAACACGAATCCTAACCTAACCCTAACCCGAACCCTAACCCTAAACCGAACCCGAAACCTAACCAGAACTCTAACCCTAACCCTAACCCTAACCCTACCCCGAACCCGAGCCCTAACCCTAACCATAACGCGAACCCTAACCCCTAACCCGAACCCGAACCCGTACCCTAACCCGAACCCGAACCCTAACCCTACCCCGAACCCGAACCCAAACCATAACCCTCACCCTAACCCGAACCCTAACCCTAACCCTAATCCTAACCCTAACCCGAACCCTAACCCTAACCCTAACCTTAACCCCAACACTAATCCTAACCCGAACCCTAACCCGAACCCTAACCCGAACCCTAACCCTAACCCGAACCCTAACCCTAACCCTAACCCGAACCCTAATCCTAACACGAACCCTAACCCTAACCGGAACCCGAACCCTAACCCTAACCCTAACCCTAACCCGAACCCTAACCCGAACACTAACCCGAACCCTAACCCGAACCCTAACCCGAACCCTAACCCGAACCCTAACACGAACCCTAACCCTAACCCTAACCCGACCTTACCCTAACACTAACCCGAACCCTAACCCGAACCCTAACCCTAACCCTAACCCTAACCATAACCCTAACCCGAACCCTAACCCTAACCCTAACACGAACCCTAACCCTAACCCTAAACCGAACCCGAACCCTAACCCGAACCCTAATCCGTACCCTAACCCTTACCCTAACCATAACCCTAACCAGAACCCTAGCCCTAATCCTAAACCGAACCCTAACCCTAACCCTAAACCGAACCCGAACACTAACCCGAACCCTAACCCTAACCCTAATCCGAACCCTAACCCTAACCCTAACCCTAACGCTAACCCGAACCCGAACCATAACCCTAAACCTAACCCGAAACCTAACCCTAACCCTAACCATAACCCGAACCCTAACACTAAACCTAACCCAAACCCGAAACTTAACCCGAACCCTAACCCTAACCCTAACCGAACCCTAACCCGAACCCTAACCCTAACCCTAACCGGAACCCTAACCCTAACCCTAACCCGAACCCGAAACCTAACCCCTTAACCGAATCCTAACCCTGACCCGAACCCTAACCCTAACCATAAACCTAACCCGAACCCTAACCCTAACCCTAACCCTAACCCTAACCCTAACCCGAACCCGAACCCTAACTCTAACCCGAACCCTAACCCGAACCCTAACATGAACCCTAACTCTAACCCTAACCCTAACCCTAACCCGAACCCTAACCCTAACCCTAACCCTAACCCGAACCCTAACCCTAACCCTAACCGGAACCCTAAACCTAATCCTAACCCGAACCCGAACACTAACCCCTTAACCGAATCCTAACCCTAACCCGAACCCTAACCCTAACCCTAACCCCGAACCCGAACCCTAACCCTAACCCTATCCCTAACCCGAACCCTAACCCGAAACCTACCTGAAACCCAACCCTAACCCTAACCCGAACCCGAACCTTAACCCTAAACCGAACCCTAACCCTAACCCGAAACTTAACCCTAACCCTAACCCTAACCCGAACCCGAACCCTAACCCTAACCAGACCCCTAACCCGAACCCTAACACGAACCCTAACCCTAACTCTAACCCGAACACTAACCCTATCCCTAACCCGAACCCTAAACCTAACCCTAACCCTAACCCGAACCCGAACCCTCACCCTAACCCCTAACCCAAACCCTAACCTAACGCGAACCCTAACCCTAACATGAACCCTAACCCTAACCCGAACCCGAAACCTAACCCTAACCCTAAACCGAACCCGAAACCTTACCCTAACCTGAACCCTAACCCTAACCCGAACCCGAACCCTAACCCTAACCCGAACCCTAACCCTAACCCGAACCCTAAATCTAACCCGAAGCCTAAACCTAACCCGAACCCTAAACCTAACCCGAACCCGAACCCTAACACTAACCCTAACCCGAACCCTAACCCTAAACCTAACCCGAAACCAAACCCTAACCCTAACACGAACCCTAAACCTAACCCGAAACCTAAACCTAACACGAAACCGAACCCGAACCCTAACCCTAACCGGAACCCTAACCCTAACACTAACCCTAACCCGAACCCTAACTCAAACCCGAACCCTAACCCGAAACCGAACCCTAACCCTAACCCGAACCCGAACCCTAACCCTAACCCCAACCCTAACCTTAACCCTAACCCGAACCCTAAACCAACCCTAACCCGAACCCTAAACCTAACCCGAACCCTAACCCTAACCCTAACCCGAATCCTAACCCTAACACTAACCCGAACGCTAACCCTAACCCTAACCCTAATCCTAACCCTAACCCAAACCCTAACCCTAACCCGAACCCGAACCCTAAATCTAACCCTAACCCGAACCCTAACCCTAACCCTAACCCGACACCTATCCCGAACCCTAACACGAACCCTAACCCTAACCCTAACCCTAACCCTACACCGAACCCGAGCCCTAACCCTAACCATAACCCGAACCCTAACCCCTAACCCGAACCCGAACCCGTACCCTAACCCGAACACGAACCCTAACCCTACCCCGAACCCGAACCCAAACCATAACCCTCACCCTAACCCGAACCCTAACTCTAACCCTAATCCTAACCCTAACCCGAACCCTAACCCTAACCCTAACCTTAACCCCAACACTAATCCTAACCCGAACCCTAACCCGAACCCTAACCCGAACCCTAACCCTAACCCTAACCCGAACCCTAACCCTAACCCGAACCCTAATCCTAACCCGAACCCTAACCCTAACCGGAACCCGAACCCTAACCCTAACCCTAACCCTAACCCGAACACTAACCCGAACACTAACCCGAACCCTAACCCGAACCCTAACCCGAACCCTAACCCGAACCCTAACACGAACCCTAACCCTAACCCTAACCCGACCTTACCCTAACACTAACCCGAAACCTAACCCGAACCCTAACCCTAACCCTAACCCTAACCATAACCCTAACCCGAACCCTAACCCTAACCCTAACACGAACCCTAACCCTAACCCTAAACCGAACCCGAACCCTAACCCGAACCTTAAACCTAACCCTAATCCGAACCCTAACACTAACCCTAACCTTAACCCTAACCCGAACCGGAACCCTAACCCTAAACCTAACCCGAACCCTAACCCTAACCCTAACCTTAACCCGAACCCTAACCCTAACCCTAACCCGAACCTTAACCCTAAACCGAACCCTAAACCTAACCCTAACCCTAACCCCAACACTAACCCTAACCCTAACCGGACCCTAATCTGAACCCTAACCCTAACCCTAATCCTAACCCTAACCCTAACATTAAACCCCTAACGCTACCCCGAACTCTAACCCTAACCCTAACCCGAACCCGAACACTAACCCCTAACCCTAACCCGAACCCGACCCTAAACCTAACCCGAACCCTAAACCTAACACTAACCCGACAACGAACCCTAACCCTAACCCTAACACGAACCCTAACCCTAACCCTAACCCGAACCCGAACCCTAACCCGAACCCAAAGCCTAACCCTAAGGCGAACCCGAACCCTAACACGAACCCTAACCCTAACCCGAACCCGAACCCTAACCCTAACCCTAACCCGAATCGAACCCTAACCTTAACACGAACCTGAACCCTAACCCTAACCCTAAACCTAAACCTAACCCGAACCCGAACCCTAACCCTAACTCGAACCCTAACCCTAACCCTAACCCTAACCATAACCCCAACCCTAATCCTAATCCGAACCCTAACCCTAAACCGAACCCTAACCCTAACCCTAACCCGAAACGTATACCTAACCCGAACCCGAACCCTAACCCCTTAACCGAATCCTAACCCTAAACCGAACCCTAACCCGAACCCTAACCCTAACCCTAACCCCGAAACCGAACCCTAACCCTAACCCTAACCCTAACCCGAACCCTAACCTGAAACCTACCTGAACCCCAACCCTAACCCTAACCCGAACCCGAACCCTAATCCGAACCCGAACCCTAACCCTAACCCGAACCCTAACCCTAAACCTAACCCTAACCCGAACCCGACCCTAACCCTAACCAGACCCCTTACCCGAACCCTAACACGAACCCTAACCCTAACCCTAACCCTAACTCTAAACCGAACCCTAACCCTAACCCTAACCCGAACCCTAACCCTAACCCGAACCCTAACGCTAACCCTAACCCTAACCCTAACCCTAACCCGAAACATAAACCTAACCCGAACCCTAACCCTAAACCTAAACCGAACCCTAAACCTAACCCGAACCCTAACCCGAACCCTAACCCTAACCGTAACACGAACCCTAACCCGAACCCTAACCCTAACCGTAACCCTAACCCGAACCCTAACCCTAACACTAACCCGAACCCTAACCCGAACCCTAACCCTTACCCTAACCATAACCCTAACCCTAACCCTAAACCTAACCCTAAACCGAACCCTAACCCTAACCCTAAACCGAACACGAACCCTAACCCGAAACTTAACCCTAACCCTAATCCGAACCCTAAACCTAACTCTAACCCTAAAGCTAACCCGAACCCGAACCATAACCCTAACCCTACCCCGAACCCTAACCCTAACCCTAACCCTAACCCGAACCGTAACCCTAACCCTAACCCGAACCTTAACCCGAACCCTAACCATAACCCTAACCCGAACTCTAACCCTAACCCTAACCCTAACCCGAACACTAACCCTAAACCGAACCCTAACCCTCACCCTAACCCTAACCGTAACCCGAACCCTAACCCTAACCCTAACCTAAACCTAATCCGAACCCTAACCCTAACCCTAACTCTAACTCTAACACTAACCCCTAACCGTACCCCGTACCCTAACACTAACCCTAACCCGAACCCGAACCCTAACCCCTAACCCTAACCCGAACCCGAACCCTAAACCTAACCCTAACCCTAACCCTAACCCGAACCGAACCCTAACCCTAACCAGAACCCTAAACCTAACCCTTACCGAACCCGAACCCTAACCCGAACCCTGACCCGAACCCTAACGCGAACCCTAACCCTAACACGAACCCTAACCCTAACCCTAACCCGAACCGGAACCCTAACCCTAACCCTAACCCGAACCCGAACCCTAACCCTAACACGAACCCGAACCCTAAACCTAACCCTAACCCTAAACCTAACCCGAACCCGAACCCTAACCCTTACCCGAACCCTAACCCTAACCCTAACCCTAACCCTAACCCCAACCCTAAACCTAACCCTAACCCTAACCTTAACCCGAACCCTAACCCTAACCCTAACCCTAACCCGAACCCGAAACCTCACCCTAACCCCTAACCCGAACCCTTACCCTAATCCGAAACCTAACCCTAACCTGAAACCTAACCCTAACCCTAAACCTACCCCGAACCCGAACCCTAACCCGATCCCTAACCCTAACCCTAATCCGAACCCTAACTCTAACCCGAACCCTAACCCGAACCCTAACCCGAACCCTAACTCTAACCCTAACCCTAACCCTAACCCGAAACCTAACCCTAACCCTAACCCTAAACCTAACCCTAACCCTAACACAAACCCTAACCCGAACCCTAACACGAACCCTAACCCGAACCCTAACTCTAACCCTAACCCTAACCCTAACCCGAACCCTAACCCTAATCCCTAAACCTAACCCTAACCCTAACCATAACTCAAACCCTAACACTAACCCTAACCCCTAATACTAACCCTAACCCTAACCCTAACCCTAACCCTAACCCTAACGCTAACCCGAACCCGAACCCTAACCCTAACCCCAACCCGAACCCTAACCGTAACCCCAACCCTAACCCTAACTCTAACCCGAACTCTAAACCTAACCCTAACCCGAACCCTAACCCTAACCCGAACCCTAACCCTAACCCTAACCCGAATCCTAACCCTAACCCGAACCCGAACACGAACCCTAACCCTAACCCTAACCCGAAACCTAACCATAACGCTAACCCTAACCCCTAACCCTAACCCGAACCCTAACACTAACCCGAAACCTAACCCTAACCCTAACCCGAACCCTAACCCTAACCCTAACCCTAACCCGAACCCTAACCCTAACCCTAATCCTAACCCTAACCCCTAACCCTAACCCGAACCCTAACGCTAACCCGAACCCTAACCCTAATCCTAACCCGAAACCTAACCCTAGACCTAACCCTAACCCTAAATCAAACCCTAACCCGAACCCTAACCCTACCCCTAACCCTAACCCGAACCATAACCTGAACTCTAACCCGAAACTTACCCTAACCCCTAACCCTAACCCTAACCCGAACCCGAACCCTAACCCTAACCCTAAACCAAACCCTAAACCTAACCATACCCCTAAACCTAACCCTAACCCGAACCCTAACACTAACCCTAACCGATCTCTAACCCTAACCCTAACCCTAACCCGAACCCTAACCTTAACCCTAAACAAAACCCTAACCCTAAACATAACCATAACCCTAACCCGAACCCTAAACCTAACCCGAACCCTAACCCTAACCTAACCCTAACCCTAACCCGAACCCGAACCCTAACCCTAAACCTAACTCTAACCCTAACCCTAACCCTAACCCGAAACCTAAACCTAACCCGAATCCTAACCCTAACCCGAACCCTAACACTAACCCTAACCCTAACCCAAACCCTAACCCGAACCCTAACTCTAACCCTAAACCTAACCCTAACCCGAACCCTAACCCTAACCCGAACTCTAACCCGAACCCTAACCCGAACCCTAACCCTAACCCTAACCCTAACCCGATCCCTAACCCGAACACTAACCCGAACCCTAACCCTAACCCTAACACGAACCCTAACCCGAACCCTAACACTAACCCTAACCCTAACCCGAACCCTAACCCTAACACTAACCCGAACCCTAACCCGAACCCTAACCCTTACCCTAACCATAACCCTAACCCTAACCCTAAACCTAACCCTAAACCGAACCCTAACCCTAACCCTAAACCGAACACGAACCCTAACCCGAACCCTAACCCTAACACTAATCCGAACCCTAAACCTAACCCTAACCCTAACGCTAACCCGAACCCAAACCATAACCCTAAACCTAACCCGAACCCTAACCCTAACCCTAACCGTAACCCGAACACTAAACCTAACCCTAACCCTAACCCGAACAATAACCCGAACCCTAACCATAACCCTAACCCGAACTCTAACCCTAACCCTAACCCTAACCCGAACACTAATCCTAAACCGAAACCTAACCCTAAACCTAACCCTAACCCTAACCCGAACCCTAACCCTAACCCTAACCATAACCCTAACCCGAACTCTAACCCTAACCCTAACTCTAACTCTAACACTAACCCCTAACCCTACCCCGAACCCTAACCCTAACCCTAACCCTAACCCGAACCCGAACCCTAACCCCTAACCCCTAACCCTAACCCGAACCCGAACCCTAAACCTAACCCTAACCCTAACCTTAACCCGAACCGAACCGTAAACCTAACCAGAACCCTAACCCTAACCCTTACCCGAACCCGAACCCTAACCCGAAACCTGACCCTAACCGTAACGCGAACCCTAACCCTAACACGAACACTAACCCTAACCCTAACCCGAACCCGAACCCTAAACCTAATCCTAACCCGAACCCGAACCCTAACCCTAACCCGAACCCGAACCCTAACCCTAACCCGAACCCTAAACCTAACCCGAACCCGAACCCTAACCCTAACCCGAACCCTAACCCTAACCCTAACCCTAACCCTAACCCTAACCCCAACCCTAAACCTAACCCTAACCCTAACCTTAACCCGAAACCTAACCCTAACCCTAACCCTAACCCTAACCCGAACCCGAAACCTCACCCTAACCCCTAACCCGAACCCTAACCCTAACCCGAAACCTAAGCCTAACCTGAACCCTAACCCTAAACCTAACCCTAACCCGAACCCGAAGCCTAACCCGAACCCTAACCCGAACCCTAACCCGAACCCTAACTCTAACCCTAACCCTAAACCTAACCCGAAACCTAACCCTAACCCTAACCCTAAACCTAACCCTAACCCTAACACAAACCCTAACCCGAACCCTAACACGAACCCTAACCCGAACCCTAACCCGAACCCAAACACTAACCCCTAAACCTAACCCTAACCCAAACCCTAACCCAAACCCTAACCCTAACCCTAAACCCTAATACTAACCCTAAACCTAACTCTAAACCGAACCCTAACCCTAACCCTAACCCTAACCCGAACCCGAACCCTAACCCTAACCCGAACCCGAACCCTAACCGTAACCCCAACCCTAACCCTAACTCTAACCCGAACTCTAAACCTAACCCTAACCCGAACCCTAACCCTAACCCGAACCCTAACCCTAACACTAACCCGAATCCCAACCCTAACCCGAACCCGAACACGAACCCTAAACCTAACCCTAACCCGAACCCTAACCCTAACCCTAAACATAAACCGAACCCTAACCCTAACCCTAATCCTAACCCTAACCCCTAACCCTAACCCGAACCCTAACCCTAACCCGAACCCCAACCCTAACCCTAACCCGAAACCTAACCCTAGACCTAACCCTAACCCTAACTCAAACCCTAACCCGAACCCTAACCCTAACCCTAACCCTAACCCGAACCCTAACCCGAACTCTAACCCGACACTTACCCTAACCCCTAACCCTAACCCTAAACCGAACCCGAACCCTAACCCGAACCCTAACCCTAACCCTAAACCGAACCCTAAACCTAACCATAACCCTAAACCTAACCCTAACCCGAACCCTAACACTAACCCTAACCGATCTCTAACCCTAACCCTAACCCTAACCCGAACCCTAACCTTAACCCTAAACAAAACCCTAACCCTAACCATAACCATAACCCTAACCCGAACCCTAACCCTAACCCGAACCCTAACCCTAACCTAACCCTAACCCTAACCCGAACCCGAACCCTAACCCTAACCCTAACCCTAACCCTAACCCTAACCCGAAACCTAAACCTAACCCGAATCCTAACCCTAACCCGAACCCTAACACTAACCCTAACCCTAACCCTAACCCTAACCCGAACCCTAACTCTAACCCTAAACCTAACCCTAACCCGAACCCTAACTCTAACCCGAACTCTAACCCGAACCCTAACCCGAACCCTAACCCTATCCCGAACCCTAAACCTAACCCGAACCCGAACCCGAACCCTAACCCTAACTCTAACCCGAACCCTACCATAAACCTAACCCTAAACCGAACCCTAACTCAAACCCGAACCCTAACCCGAACCCTAACCCGAACCCTAACCAGAACCCTAACTTTAACCCTAAAACTAAACCTAACCCGAACCCTAACCCGAAACCTAACCCTAACCCTAACCCGAAACCTAACCCTATCCCGAACCCTAAACCTAACCCGAACCCGAACCCGAACCCTAACCCTAACCCTAACCCCAACCCTAACCATAAACCTAACCCTAAACCGAACCCTAACTCAAACCCGAACCCTAACCTGAACCCTAACCCGAACCCTAACCAGAACCCTAACTTTAACCCTAAAACTATACCTAACCCGAACCCTAACCCTAAACCTAACCCTAACCCTAACCCGAACCCTAACCCTAACCCTAACCAGAACCCTAACCCTAACCCTAACCCGAACGCGAACACTAACCCCTTAACCGAATCCTAAACCTAACCCGAACCCTAACCCGAACCCTAACCCGAACCCTAACCCCGAACCTGAACCCTAACCCTAACCGTAACCCTAAACCGAACCCTAACCCGAAACCTGCCTGAACCCCAACCCTAACCCTAACCCTAACCCTAACCTAACCCTAACCCGAACCCTAACCCTAACCCGAACCCTAACCCTAACCCTAACCCTAACCCGAACCCAAACCCTAACCCTAACCAGACCCCTAACCCGAACCCTAACACGAACCCTAAACCTAACCCTAACCCTAACTCTAACGCGAACCCTAACCCTAACCCTAACCCGAACCCTAACCATAACCCGAACCCTAACACTAACCCTAACCCTAACCCTAACCCTAACCCGAACCCTAACCCTAACCCTAACCTAACCCTAATCCGAACCCTAACCCTAACCCTAACTCTAACTCTAACACTAACCCCTAACCCTACCCCGAACCCTAACCCTAACCCTAACCCGAACCCGAACCCTAACCCCTAACCCCTAACCCTAACCCGAACCCGAACCCTAAACCTAACCCTAACCCTAACCCTAACCCGAACCGAACCGTAACCCTAACCAGAACCCTAACCCTAACCCTTACCCGAACCCGAACCCTAACCCGAAACCTGACCCTAACCGTAACGCGAACCCTAACCCTAACACGAAACCTAACCCTAACCCTAACCCGAACCCGAACCCTAAACCTAATCCTAACCCGAACCCGAACCCTAACCCTAACCCGAAACCGAACCCTAACCCTAACCCGAACCCTAAACCTAACCCGAACCCGAACCCTAACCCTAACCCGAACCCTAACCCTAACCCTAACCCTAACCCTAACCCTAACCCTAACCCCAACCCTAAACCTAACCCTAACCCTAACCTTAACCCGAAACCTAACCCTAACCCTAACCCTAACCCTAACCCGAACCCGAAACCTCACCCTAACCCCTAACCCGAACCCTAACCCTAACCCGAAACCTAACCCTAACCTGAACCCTAACCCTAAACCTAACCCTAACCCGAACCCGAAGCCTAACCCGAACCCTAACCCGAACCCTAACCCGAACCCTAACTCTAACCCTAACCCTAAACCTAACCCGAAACCTAACCCTAACCCTAACCCTAAACCTAACCCTAACCCTAACACAAACCCTAACCCGAACCCTAACACGAACCCTAACCCGAACCCTAACCCGAACCCTAACCCTAACCCCTAAACCTAACCCTAACCCTAACCCTAACCCAAACCCTAACCCTAACCCTAACCCCTAATACTAACCCTAAACCTAACCCTAAACCGAACCCTAACCCTAACCCTAACCCTAACCCGAACCCGAACCCTAACCCTAACCCGAACCCGAACCCTAACCGTAACCCCAACCCTAACCCTAACTCTAACCCGAACTCTAAACCTAACCCTAACCCGAACCCTAACCCTAACCCGAACCCTAACCCTAACACTAACCCGAATCCTAACCCTAACCCGAACCCGAACACGAACCCTAAACCTAACACTAACCCGAACCCTAACCCTAACCCTAAACATAACCCGAACCCTAACCCTAACCCTAATCCTAACCCTAACCCCTAACCCTAACCCGAACCCTAACCCTAACCCGAACACCAACCCTAACCCTAACCCGAAACCTAACCCTAGACCTAACCCTAACCCTAACTCAAACCCTAACCCGAACCCAAACCCTAACCCTAACCCTAACCCGAACCCTAACCCGAACTCTAACCCGACACTTACCCTAACCCCTAACCCTAACCCTAAACCGAACCCGAACCCTAACCCGAACCCTAACCCTAACCCTAAACCGAACCCTAAACCTAACCATAACCCTAAACCTAACCCTAACCCGAACCCTAACACTAACCCTAACCGATCTCTAACCCTAACCCTAACCCTAACCCGAACCCTAACCTTAACCCTAAACAAAACCCTAACCCTAACCATAACCATAACCCTAACCCGAACCCTAACCCTAACCCGAACCCTAACCCTAACCTAACCCTAACCCTAACCCGAACCCGAACCCTAACCCTAACCCTAACCCTAACCCTAACCCTAACCCGAAACCTAAACCTAACCCGAATCCTAACCCTAACCCGAACCCTAACACTAACCCTAACCCTAACCCTAACCCTAACCCGAACCCTAACTCTAACCCTAAACCTAACCCTAACCCGAACCCTAACTCTAACCCGAACTCTAACCCGAACCCTAACCCGAACCCTAACCCTATCCCGAACCCTAAACCTAACCCGAACCCGAACCCGAACCCTAACCCTAACCCTAACCCGAACCCTAACCATAAACCTAACCCTAAACCGAACCCTAACTCAAACCCGAACCCTAACCCGAACCCTAACCCGA
>JAVLSZ010000015.1:1315000-1375000 GCA_032313775.1 Urocyon cinereoargenteus | reverse complement strand
CTAACCCTAACCATAACCCGAACCCTAACCCGAACCCTAACCCTAACCATAACCCCGAACCCGAACCCTAAACCTAACCCTAACCCTAACCCGAACCCTAACCCGAACCCTACCTGAACCACAACCCTAACCCTAACCCGAAACCGAACCCTAACCCTAACCCTAACCCGAACCCTAACCCTAACCCGAAACAACCCTAACTGTAACCCTAACCCGAACCCGAACCCTAACCCTAACCCAACCCCTAACCCGAACCATAACACGAACCCTAACCCTAACCCTAACCCTAACTCTAACCCGAACCCTAACGCTAACCCTAACCCGAACCCTAACCCGAACCCTAACCCTAATCCTAACCTGAACACTAACCCCGAACCCTAACCCGAACCCGAACCCTAACCCGAACCCGAACCCTAACCCTAACCCGAACCCGAAACCTAACCCTAACCCGAACCCGAACCCGAACCCTAACCCTAACCCTAACCCGAACCCTAACCCTAACCCTAACCTTAACCCGAACCCGAACCCTAACTCTAACCCTAACCCTAACCCGAACGCTAAACCTAACCCGAACCCTAACCCGAACCCTAACCCTAACCCGAACCCTAACCCGAACCCTAAACCTAACCCGAACCCTAACCCTAACCCTAACCCGAACCCTAACCCGAACCCTAAACCGAACCCTAACCCTAAACCTAACCCGAACCCTAACACTAACCATAACCCTAACCCTAACCCGAACCCTAACTCTAATCCTAACCCGAACCCGAACCCGAACCTTCACCCTAATAACTAACCCGAACCCTAACCCTAACACGAAACTTAACCCTAAACCGAACCCTAACCCTAACCCTAACCCTAACCCGAACCCGAACCCGAACACTCACCCTAACACCTAACCCGAAACCGAACCTGAACCCTAACCCTAACCCTAACCCGAACCCGAATCCTAACCCTAACCCGAACCCTAACCCTAACCCGAACCCTAAACCTAACCCGAAGCCTAACCCTAACCCGAACCCGAACCCTAACCCTAACCCTAACCGTAACCCGAACCCTAACCGTAACCCTAACCCGAACCCTAAACCTAAAGCTAACCCGAAACCTAACCCTAACCCTAACCCGAACCCTAACCCTATCCCGAACCCTAAACCTAACCCGAACCCAAACCCGAACCCTAACCCTAACCCGAACCCTAACCGTAACACTAACCCGAACCCTAAACCTAAAGCTAACCCGAAACCTAACACTAACCCTAACCCAAACCCTAACCCTATCCCGAACCCTAAACCTAACCCGAACCCGAACCCGAACCCTAACCCTAACCCGAACACTAACCCTAACCAGAACCCGAACCCTAACCGTAACCGCAACCCTAACCCTAACCCTAACCCGAACCCTAAACCTAACCCTAACCCGAACCCTAACCCTAACCCGAACCCTAACCCTAACCATAACCCGAATCCTAACCCTAACCCGAACCCGAACACGAACACGAACACTAACCCTAACCCTAACCCGAACCCTAACCCTAACCCTAACCCTAACCCTTACCCCTAAACCTAACCCGAACCCTAACCCTAACCCGAACCCTATTCCTAACCCTAACCCGAACCCTAACCCTAACCCTAACCCGAAACCTAAACCTAACCCGAATCCTAACCCGAACCCTAACCCTAACCCTAACCCTAACCCTAACCCTAACCCGAACCCTAACCCTAACCCTAACCCGAACCCGAACCCTAACCGGAACCCTAACCCTAATCCTAACACGAACCCTAACCCTAACCCGAACCCTAAACCTAACCCGAAACCTAACCCTAACCCTAACCCTAACCCGAACACGAACCCTAACCCTAACCCTAAACCTAACCCTAACCCTAACCCGAACACTAACTCTAACCCGAACCCTAAACCGAACCCTAACCCGAACCGTAACCCGAACCCTAACCGTAACCCTAACCCGAACCCTAAACCTAAAGCTAACCCGAAACCTAACCCTAACCCTAACCCGAACCCTAACCCTATCCCGAACCCTAAACCTAACCCGAACCCAAACCCGAACCCTAACCGTAACCCGAACCCTAACCGTAACACTAACCCGAACCCTAAACCTAAAGCTAACCCGAAACCTAACACTAACCCTAACCCAAACCCTAACCCTATCCCGAACCCTAAACCTAACCCGAACCCGAACCTGAACCCTAACCCTAACCCGAACACTAACCCTAACCAGAACCCGAACCCTAACCGTAACCGCAACCCTAACCCTAACCCTAACCCGAACCCTAAACCTAACCCTAACTCGAACCCTAACCCTAACCCGAACCCTAACCCTAACCATAACCCGAATCCTAACCCTAACCCGAACCCGAACACGAACACTAACCCTAACCCTAACCCGAACCCTAACCCTAACTCTAACCCTAACCCTTACCCCTAAACCTAACCCGAACCCTAACCCTAACCCGAACCCTATTCCTAACCCTAACCCGAACCCTAACCCTAACCCTAACCCGAAACCTAAACCTAACCCGAATCCTAACCCGAACCCTAACCCTAACCCTAACCCTAACCCTAACCCTAACCCGAACCCTAACCCTAACCCTAACCCGAACCCGAACCCTAACCGGAACCCTAACCCTAATCCTAACACGAACCCTAACCCTAACCCGAACCCTAAACCTAACCCGAACCCTAACCCTAACCCTAACCCTAACCCGAACACGAACCCTAACCCTAACCCTAACCCTAACCCTAACCCTAACCCGAACACTAACTCTAACCCGAACCCTAAACCGAACCCTAACCCGAACCCTAACTGTATCCCTAACCCTAACCCTAAACCGAACCCTAACCCTAACCCTAACCCGAACCCTAACCCTAAACCTAACCGGGACCCTAACCCTAACCCTAACCCGAACCCGAACCCTAACACCTTAACCGAATCCTAACCCTAACCCGAACCCTAACCCGAACACTAACCCTAACCATAACCCCGAACCCGAACCCTAAACCTAACCCTAACCCTAAACCGAACCCTAACCCGAACCCTACCTGAACCACAACCCTAACCCTAACCCGAACCCGAACCCTAACCCTAACCCTAACCCGAAACCTAATCCTAACCCGAACCCTAACCCTAACCCTAACCCTAACCCTAACCCTAACCCGAACCCGAACCCTAACCCTAACCCGACCCCTAACCCGAACCCTAACACGAACCCTAACACTAACCCTAACCCTAACCCTAACTCTAACCCGAAACCTAACGCTAACCCTAACCCGATCCCTAACCCTAACCCGAACCCTAACCCTAACACAAACCCTAACCCTAACCCTAACCCGAACCCTAACCCTAACCCGAACCTGAACCGTAACCCTAACCCGAAACCTAACCCGAACCCAACCCTAACCCGAACACTAACCCTAACCCGAACCCTAAACCTAACCCTAACCCTAACCGAAACCTAAACCTAACCCGAACCCTAACCCTAAAACTCACCCGAACCCTAACCCTAAACCCGAACCCGAACCCGAACCCTAACCCTAACCCGAACCCTAACCCTAACCCTAACCTTAACCCGAAACCGAACCCTAACTCTAACCCTATACCTAACCCTAACCCGAAGCCTAACACTAACCCGAACCCTAACCCGAACCCTAACACTAACCCTAACCCTAACCCTAAACCGAACCCTAAACCTAAACCGAACCCTAACCCTAACCCTAACCCTAACCCGAACCCTAACCCGAACCCTAACACTAACCCTAACCCTAACCCTAAACCGAACCCTAAACCTAAACCGAACCCTAACCCTAACCCTAACCCTAACCCGAACCCTAACCCGAACCCTAACCCGAACCCTAACCCTAACCCTAACCCGAACCCTAAACCTAACCCTAACCCTAACCGAAACCGAAACCTAACCCGAACCCAACCCTAACCCGAACACTAACCCTAACCCGAACCCTAAACCTAACCCTAACCCTAACCGAAACCTAAACCTAACCCGAACCCTAACCCTAAACCTCACCCGAACCCTAACCCTAAACCCGAACCCGAACCCGAACCCTAACCCTAACCCTAACCCGAACCCTAACACTAACCCTAACCCTAACCCTAACACGAAAGCTAACTCTAACCCTAACCCGAACCCGAACCCTCACCATAAAACCTAACCCGAACCCTAACCCTGACCCAAAACCTAACCCTAACCCGAACCCTAACCCTAACCCTAACCCTAATCCGAACCCGAAACCTAACCTGAACCCGAACCCTAACCCTAACCCGAACCCGAACCCTAACCCTAACCCTAACCTTAAACCTAACCCGAACCCGAACCCTAACCCTAACCCGAACCCTAAACCTAACCCTAACCCTAACCCTAACCCCACTCTAACCCTAACCCTAACCCTGACCCTAACCCTAACTCGAACCCTAAACATAACCCTAACCCTAACCCGAAACCGAACCCTCACCCTAACCCCGTCCCGAACCCTAACCCTAACCCGAACCCTAACCCTAACCCGAAAACGAACCCTAAACCTAACCCTAACCCGAACCCGAACCCTACCCTAACCCGACCCTAAACCTAACCCTAAACCTAACCCGAACCCTAACCCTAACCCTAACCCGACCCCTAACCCGAACCCTAACCCGTCCCTAACCCTAACCCTAACCATAACCCGAACCCTAACCCTAACCCAAACCCGACCCCTAACCCGAAACCTAACCCTAACCCGAACCCGAACCCTAAACCGAACCCTACCCCTAACCCTCATCCGAACCCTAACCCTAACCCTAACCCTAACCCGATCCCGAACCCTAACTCTAACCCTAACGCGAACCCGAACCCTAAACCTAACCCGAACCCTAACCCTAACCTGAACCCTAAACCTAACCCGAACCCTAACCCTAACCCAATCCCGAACCCGAACCCTAACCCTAACCCTAACCCGAACCCTAACCCTAACCCTAACCCTAACCCGAAACCTAACCCTAACCCTAACCCGAAACCTAACACTAACCCTAACCCGAACCCTAACCCTAACCCGAACCCTAACCCTAACCCGAACCCGAACCCTAACCCTAACCCTAACCCGAACCCTAACCCTAAACCTAACCCGAACCCTAACCCTAAACCTAACCCGACCCCTAACCCGAACCCAAACACGAACCCTAACCCTAACCCTAACCCTAAGCCGAACCCTAACCCTAACCCTAACTCGAACCCTAACCCCAACCCGAACCCTATCCCTAACCATAAACCGAACCCTAACCCTAACCCGAAACCGAACCCTAACCCTAACCCGAAACCTAACCCGAACCCAACCCTAACCCGAACCCTAACGCTAACCCGAACCCTAACCCTAACCCTAACCCTAACCCTAATCCGAAACCTAAACCTAACACGAATCCTAACCCTAAACCTATTCCGAACCCTAACCCGAAACCTAACCCTAACCCTAACCTGAACCCTAACCCTAACCCTAACCCGAACCCGAACCCTAAACGGAACCCTAACCCTAACCCTAACCCGAAACCTAACCCTAACCCGAACCCTAACCCTAACCCTAACCCTAACCCTAACCCTAAACCTAACAGGAACCCTAACCTATCCCTAACCCGAACACTAACCCCTAACCCTAACCCGAACCCGAGCTCTAACCCGAACCCGAACCCTAACCCTAACCAGAACCCGAACCCTAACCCTAACCGGAACCCGAACCCGAACCCTAACCCGAACCCTAACCCTAACTCGAACCCTAACCCGAACCCGAACCCTAACCCTAACCCTAACCCTAACCCGAACCCGAACCCTAACTCTAACCCGAACCCTAACCCAAAACTAACCCTAACCCGAACCCTAACCCTAACCCTAACCGGAAACCTAACCCTAACCCTAACCCGAACCCGAACCCTAACCCCTTAACCGAATCCTAACCCTAACCCGAACCCTAACCCTAACACTAACCCCGAACCCGAACCCTAACCCTAACCCTAACCCTAACCCGAACCCTAACCCGAAACCTACCTGAACCCCAACCCTAAACCTAACCCGAACCCGAACCCTAACCCTAAACCGAACCCTAACCCTAACCCAAAACCTAACCCTAACCCTAACCCTAACCAGAACCCGAACCCTAACCCTAACCAGACCCCTAACCCGAACCCTAACACGAACCCTAACCCTAACCCTAACCCTAACTCTAACCCGAACCCTAACCCTAACCCGAACCCTAACCCTAACCCTAACACGAACCCTAACACTAACCCGAACCCGAACCCTAACCCTAACCCGAAACCTAACCCGAACCCAACCAACCCGAACCCTAACCCTAACCCGAACCCTAAGCCTAACCCGAATCCTAACCCGAACCCTAACCCTAACCCTAACCTGAACACTAACCCCTACCCTAACACGAATCCGAACCCAAATCGAACCCGAACCCTAACCCGAACCCGAACAAGAACCCTAACCCTAACCCTTACCCTAACCCAAACCCTAAACCTAAACCGAACCCTAACCCTAACCCTAACCCTAACCCGAACCCTAACCTGAACCCTAACCCGAACCCTAACCCTAACCCTAACCCGAAACCTAACCCGAACCCTAATCCTAACCCTAACCCGAACCCTAAACCTAACCCTAACACGAACCCTAACCCGTACCCTAACACTTACCCTAACCATAAACCTAACCGGAACCCTAACCCTAACCCTAAACCGAACCGTAACCCTAACCCTAAACCGAACCCGAACACTAACCCGAACCCTAACCCTAACCCTAATCCGAACCCTAACCCTAACCCTAACCCTAACGCTAACCCGAACCCGAACCATAACCCTAAAACTAAGCCGAAACCTAACCTTAACCCTAACCCTAACCCGAACCTTAACCCTAACCGTAACCCTAAACCGAACCTTAACCCGAACTCTAACCCTAACCCTAACCCGAACTCTAACCCTAACCCTAACCCTAACCCGAACACTAAACCTAAACCGAACACTAACCCTAACCCTAACCCTAACCCTAACCCGAACCCTAACCCTAACCCTAACCTAACCCTAATCCGAACCCTAATCCTAACCCTAACCCTAACCCTAACACTAACCCCTAACCCTACACCGAACCCTAACCCTAACCCGAACCCGAACCCGAACCATAACCCCTAACTCTAACCCGAACCCGAACCCTAAACCTAACCCTAACCCTAACCCGAACCCGAACCCGAACCCTAACCCTAACTAGAACCCTAACCCTAACCCTAACCCGAACCAGAAACCTAACCCGAACCCTAACCCTAACCCTAACGCGAACCCTAACCCTAACTTGAACCCTAACCCTAACCCGAACCAGAACCCTAACCCTAACCCTAACCCGAACCCGAAACCTAACCCTAACCCGAACCCGAAACCTAACCCTAACCCTAACCCTAACCCTAACTCTAACCCGAACCCTAACCCTAACACTAAACCGAACCCTAACCCTAACCCGAACCCTAAACCTAACCCTAACACGAAACCTAAACCTAACCCGAAACCTAACCCTAAACCTAACCCGAACCCTAAACCTAACCCTAACCCGAACCCTAACCGTAACCCGAACCATAACCCTAACCCTTACCCTAACCCTAACCCTAACCCGAACCCTAACCCTAACCCGATTCCTAACCCGAACCCTAACCCTAACCCTAACCTGAACACTAACCCCTAACCCTAACACGAACCCGAACCCTAACCCGAACCCGAACCCTAACCCAAAACCGAACCCGAACCCTAACCGTAACACTAACCCGAACCCTAAACCCAAAGCTAACCCGAAACCTAACACTAACCCTAACCCAAACCCTAACCCTATCCCGAACCCTAAACCTAACCCGAACCCGAACCCGAACCCTAACCCTAACCCGAACACTAACCCTAACCAGAACCCGAACCCTAACCGTAACCCCAACCCTAACCCTAACCCTAACCCGAACCCTAAACCTAACCCTAACCCGAACCCTAACCCTAACCCGAACCCTAACCCTAACCATAAGCCGAATCCTAACCCTAACCCGAACCCGAACACGAACACTAACCCTAACCCTAACCCGAACCCTAACCCTAACCCTAACCCTAACCCTTACCCCTAAACCTAACCCGAACCCTAACCCTAACCCGAACCCTATTCCTAACCCTAACCCGAACCCTAAACCTAACCCTAACCCGAAACCTAAACCTAACCCGAATACTAACCCGAACCCTAACCCTAACCCTAACCCTAACCCTAACCCGAACCCTAACCCTAACCCTAACCCGAACCCGAACCCTAACCGGAACCCTAACCCTAATCCTAACACGAACCCTAACCCTAACCCGAACCCTAAACCTAACCCGAACCCTAACCCTAACCCTAACCCTAACCCGAACACGAACCCTAACCCTAACCCTAACCCTAACCCTAACCCTAACCCGAACACTAACTCTAACCCGAACCCTAAACCGAACCCTAACCCGAACCCTAACTCTATCCCTAACCCTAACCCTAAACCGAACCCTAACACTAACCCTAACCCGAACCCTAACCCTAAACCTAAACGGGACCCTAACCCTAACCCTAACCCGAACCCGAACCCTAACACCTTAACCGAATCCTAACCCTAACCCGAACCCTAACCCGAACCCTAACCCGAACCCTACCTGAACCACAACCCTAACGCTAACCCGAACCCGAACCCTAACCCTAACCCTAACCCGAAACCTAATCCTAACCCGAACCCTAACCCTAAACCTAACCCTAACCCTAACCCGAACCCGAACCCTAACCCTAACCCGACCCCTATCCCGAACCCTAACACGAACCCTAACACTAACCCTAACCCTAACTCTAACCCGAACCCTAACGCTAACCCTAACCCGATCCCTAACCCTAACCCGAACCCTAACCCTAACCCGAACCTGAACCGTAACCCTAACCCGAAACCTAACCTGAACCCAACCCTAACCCGAACAATAACCCTAACCCGAACCCTAAACCTAACCCTAACCCTAACCGAAACCTAAACCTAACCCGAACCCTAACCCTAAACCTCACCCGAACCCTAACCCTAAACCCGAACCCGAACCCGAACCCTAACCCAAACCGAACCCTAACCCTAAACCTAACCTTAACCCGAACCCGAACCCTAACTCTAACCCTATACCTAACCCTAACCCGAAACCTAACACTAACCCGAACCCTAACCCGAACCCTAACACTAACCCTAACCCTAACCCTAAACCGAACCCTAAACCTAAACCGAACCCTAACCCTAACCCAAACCCTAACCCGAACCCTAACCCGAACCCTAACCCGAACCCTAACCCTAACCCTAACCCGAACCCGAACCCGAACCCTAACCCTAACCCTAACCCGAACCCTAACACTAACCCTAACCCGAAAGCTAACTCTAACCCTAACCCGAACCCGAACCCTCACCATAAAACCTAACCCGAACCCTAACCCTGACCCAAAACCTAACCCTAACTCGAACCCTAACCCTAACCCTAACCCTAATCCGAACCCGAAACCTAACCTGAACCCGAACCCTAACCCTAACCCGAACCCGAACCCTAACCCTAACCCTAAACTTAAACCTAACCCGAACCCGAACCCTAACCCTAACCCGAACCCTAACCCTAACCCTAACCCTAACCCTAACCCCACTCTAACCCTAACCCTAACCCTGACCCTAACCCTAACTCGAACCCTAAACATAACCCTAACCCTAACCCGAAACCGAACCCTCACCCTAACCCCGTCCCGAACCCTAACCCTAACCCGAACCCTAACCCTAACCCGAAAACGAACCCTAACCCTAACCCTAACCCGAACCCGAACCCTACCCTAACACGACCCTAAACCTAACCCTAAACCTAACCCGAACCCTAACCATAACCCGAACCCTAAACCTAACCCGAAGCCTCACCCTAACCCGAACCCGAACCCTAACCCTAACCCTAACCTTAACCCGAACCCTAACCGTAACCCTAACACGAACCCTAAACCTAAAGCTAACCCGAAACCTAACCCTAAACCTAACCCGAACCCTAACCCTATCACGAACCCTAAACCTAACCTGAACCCGAACCCGAACCCTAACCCTAACCCGAACCCTAAACCTAACCCGAGCCCGAACCCTAACCCTAAGCCCAACCCTAACCCTAACCCTAAACCGAACCCTAAACCTAACCCTAACCCGAACCCTAACCCTAACCCGAACCCTAACCCTAACCCTAACCCGAATCCTAACCCTAACCCGAAACCGAACACGAACCCTAACCCTAACCCTAACCCGAACCCTAACCCTAACCCTAACACTAACCCTAACCCTAACCCGAAACCTAACCCTAACCCGAACCCTAACCCTAACCCTAACCCGAACCCTAACCCTAACCCTAACCCTAACCCGAAACCTAAACCTAACCCGCATCCTAATCCTAAACCTAACCCGATTCCTAACCCGAACCCTAACCCTAACCCTAACCGTAACCCTAACCCGAACCCTAACCCTAACCCTAACCCGAACACTAACCCGAACCCTAACCCTAATCCTAACCCGAACACTAACCCTAACCTGAACCCTAACCCTAACCCGAAACCTAACCCTAACCCTAACCCTAACCCTAACCATAACCCTAACCCTAACCCGAAACCTAACCCTAACCCTAACCCTAACCCGAACCCGAACCCTAACCCTAACCCTAACCCTAAACCTAACCCGAACCCTAACTCTAACCCGAAACATAAACCGAACCCTAAACCGAACCCTAACCCTAACCCTAACCCTAACCCAAACCCTAACCCTAACCCTAACCGGAACCCTAACCCTAACCCTAACCCGAACCCGAACCCTAACCCCTTAACCGAATCCTAAACCTAACCCGAACCCTAACCCGAACCCTAACCCTAACCATAACCCCGAACCCGAACCCTAAACCTAACCCTAACCCTAACCCGAACCCTAACCCGAACCCTACCTGAACCACAACCCTAACCCTAACCCGAAACCGAACCCTAACCCTAACCCTAACCCGAACCCTAACCCTAACCCGAAACAACCCTAACTGTAACCCTAACCCGAACCCGAACCCTAACCCTAACCCAACCCCTAACCCGAACCATAACACGAACCCTAACCCTAACCCTAACCCTAACTCTAACCCGAACCCTAACGCTAACCCTAACCCGAACCCTAACCCGAACCCTAACCCTAATCCTAACCTGAACACTAACCCTTAACCCTAACCCGAACCCGAACCCTAACCCGAACCCGAACCCTAACCCTAACCCTAACCCGAACCCGAAACCTAACCCTAACCCGAACCCGAACCCGAACCCTAACCATAACCCTAACCCGAACCCTAACCCTAACCCTAACCTTAACCCGAACCCGAACCCTAACTCTAACCCTAACCCTAATCCGAACCCTAACCCTAACCCGAACCCTAACCCGAACCCTAACCCTAACCCGAACCCTAACCCGAACCCTAAACCTAACCCGAACCCTAACCCTAACCCTAACCCGAACCCTAACCCGAACCCTAAACCGAACCCTAACCCTAAACCTAACCCGAACCCTAACATAACCATAACCCTAACCCTAACCCGAACCCTAACTCTAACCCTAACCCGAACCCGAACCCGAACCGTCACCCTAATAACTAACCCGAACCCTAACCCTAACACGAAACTTAACCCTAACCCGAACCCTAACCCTAACCCTAACCCTAACCCGAACCCGAACCCGAACACTCACCCTAAACCCTAACCCGAACCCTAACCCTAACCCGATCCCTAACCCTAACCCGAAACCGAACCCGAACCCTAACCCTAACCCTAACCCGAACCCTAACCCTAAACCCAACCCTAACCCTAACCCTAACTCGAACCCTAACCCTAACCCTAACACTAACCCTAAACCGAACCTGAACCCTAACCCTAACCCTAACCCGAACCCGAATCCTAACCCTAACCCGAACCCTAACCCTAACCCGAACCCTAAACCTAACCCGAAGCCTAACCCTAACCCGAACCCGAACCCTAACCCTAACCCTAACCGTAACCCGAACCCTAACCGTAACCCTAACCCGAACCCTAAACCTAAAGCTAACCCGAAAACTAACCCTAACCCTAACCCGAACCCTAACCCTATCCCGAACCCTAAACCTAACCCGAACCCAAACCCGAACCCTAACCCTAACCCGAACCCTAACCGTAACACTAACCCGAACCCTAAACCTAAAGCTAACCCGAAACCTAACACTAACCCTAACCCAAACCCTAACCCTATCCCGAACCCTAAACCTAACCCGAACCCGAACCCGAACCCTAACCCTAACCCGAACACTAACCCTAACCAGAACCCGAACCCTAACCGTAACCCCAACCCTAACCCTAACCCTAACCCGAACCCTAAACCTAACCCTAACCCGAACCCTAACCCTAATCCGAACCCTAACCCTAACCATAACCCGAATCCTAACCCTAACCCGAACCCGAACACGAACACTAACCCTAACCCTAACCCGAACCCTAACCCTAACCCTAACCCTAACCCTAACCCTTACCCTTAAACCTAACCCGAACCCTAACCCTAACCCGAACCCTATTCCTAACCCTAACCCGAACCCTAACCCTAACCCTAACCCGAAACCTAAACCTAACCCGAATCCTAACCCGAACCCTAACCCTAACCCTAACCCTAACCCTAACCCGAACCCTAACCCTAACCCTAACCCGAACCCGAACCCTAACCGGAACCCTAACCCTAATCCTAACACGAACCCTAACCCTAACCCGAACCCTAAACCTAACCCGAACCCTAACCCTAACCCTAACACTAACCCGAACACGAACCCTAACCCTAACCCTAACCCTAACCCTAACCCTAACCCGAACACTAACTCTAACCCGAACCCTAAACCGAACCCTAACCCGAACCCTAACTCTATCCCTAACCCTAACCCTAAACCGAACCCTAACCCTAACCCTAACCCAAACCCTAACCCTAAACCTAACCGGGACCCTAACCCTAACCCTAACCCGAACCCGAACCCTAACACCTTAACCGAATCCTAACCCTAACCCAAACCCTAACACGAACACTAACCCTAAACATAACCCCGAACCCGAACCCTAAACCTAACCCTAACCCTAACCCGAACCCTAACCCGAACCCTACCTGAACCACAACCCTAACCCTAACCCGAACCCGAACCCTAACCCTAACCCTAACCCGAAACCTAATCCTAACCCGAACCCTAACCCTAACCCTAACCCTAACCCTAACCCTAGCCCGAACCCGAACCCTAACCCTAACCCGACCCCTAACCCGAACCCTAACACGAACCCTAACCCTAACCCTAACCCTAACCCGAAACCTAACCCTAACCCTAACCCGAAACCTAACACTAACCCTAACCCGAACCCTAACCCTAACCCGAACCCTAACCCTAACCCGAACCCGAACCCTAACCCTAACCCTAACCCCTAACACTAACCCTAACCCTAACCCTAAACCGAACCCTAACCCTAACCCCTAACACTAACCCTAACCCTAACCCTAAACCGAACCCTAACCCTAACCCTAACCCTAACTCTAACCCGAACCCTAACGCTAACCCTAACCCGATCCCTAACCCTAACCCGAACCCTAACCCTAACACAAACCCTAACCCTAACCCTAACCCGAACCCTAACCCTAACCCGAACCTGAACCGTAACCCTAACCCGAAACCTAACCCGAACCCAACCCTAACCCGAACACTAACCCTAACCCGAACCCTAAACCTAACCCTAACCCTAACCGAAACCTAAACCTAACCCGAACCCTAACCCTAAACCTCACCCGAACCCTAACCCTAAACCCGAACCCGAACCCGAACCCTAACCCTAACCCGAACCCTAACCCTAACCCTAACCTTAACCCGAACCCGAACCCTAACTCTAACCCTATACCTAACCCTAACCCGAACCCTAACACTAACCCGAACCCTAACCCGAACCCTAACACTAAACCTAACCCTAACCCTAAACCGAACCCTAAACCTAAACCGAACCCTAACCCTAACCCTAACCCTAACCCGAACCCTAACCCGAACCCTAACCCGAACCCTAACCCTAACCCTAACCCGAACCCGAACCCGAACCCTAACCCTAACCCTAACCCGAACCCTAACACTAACCCTAACCCTAACCCTAACACGAAAGCTAACTCTAACCCTAACCCGAACCCGAACCCTCACCATAAAACCTAACCCGAACCCTAACCCTGACCCAAAACCTAACCCTAACCCGAACCCTAACCCTAACCCTAACCCTAATCCGAACCCGAAACCTAACCTGAACCCGAACCCTAACCCTAACCCGAACCCGAACCCTAACCCTAACCCTAACCTTAAACCTAACCCGAACCCGAACCCTAACCCTAACCCGAACCCTAACCCTAACCCTAACCCTAACCCCACTCTAACCCTAACCCTAACCCTGACCCTAACCCTAACTCGAACCCTAAACATAACCCTAACCCTAACCCGAAACCGAACCCTCACCCTAACCCCGTCCCGAACCCTAACCCTAACCCGAACCCTAACCCTAACCCGAAAACGAACCCTAACCCTAACCCTAACCCGAACCCGAACCCTACCCTAACCCGACCCTAAACATAACCCTAAACCTAACCCGAACCCTAACCCTAACCCTAACCCGACCCCTAACCCGAACCCTAACCCGTCCCTAACCCTAACCCTAACCCTAACCCGAACCCTAACCCTAACCCAAACCCGACCTCTAACCCGAAACCTAACCCTAACCCGAACCCGAACACTAACCCGAACCCTACCCCTAACCCTCATCCGAACCCTAACCCTAACCCTAACCCTAACCCTAACCCGATCCCGAACCCTAACTCTAACCCTAACGCGAACCCGAACCCTAAACCTAACCCGAACCCTAACCCTAACCTGAACCCTAAACCTAACCCGAACCCTAACCCTAACCCAATCCCGAACCCGAACCCTAACCCTAACCCTAACCCGAACCCTAACCCTAACCCTAACCCTAACCCGAAACCTAACCCTAACCCTAACCCGAAACCTAACACTAACCCTAACCCGAACCCTAACCCTAACCCGAACCCTAACCCTAACCCGAACCCGAACCCTAACCCTAACCCTAACCCGAACCCTAACCCTAAACCTAACCCGAACCCTAACCCTAAACCTAACCCGACCCCTATCCCGAACCCAAACACGAACCCTAACCCTAACCCTAACCCTAAGCCGAACCCTAACCCTAACCCTAACCCGAACCCTAACCCCAACCCGAACCCTATCCCTAACCATAAACCGAACCCTAACCCTAACCCGAACCCGAACCCTAACTCTAACCCGAAACCTAACCCGAACCCAACCCTAACCCGAACCCTAACCCTAACCCGAACCCTAACCCTAACCCTAACCCTAACCCTAATCCGAAACCTAAACCCAACACGAATCCTAACCCTAAACCTATTCCGAACCCTAACCCGAAACCTAACCCTAACCCTAACCCTAACCCTAACCTTAACCCTAACCCTAACCCTAACCCGAACCCGAACCCTAACCGGAACCCTAACCCTAACCCTAACCCGAAACCTAACCCTAACCCTAACCCGAACCCTAACCCTAACCCTAACCCTAACCCTAACCCTAAACCTAACAGGAACCCTAACCTATCCATAACCCGAACACTAACCCCTAACCCTAAACCGAACCCGAGCTCAAACCCGAACCCGAACCCTAACCCTAACCAGAACCCGAACCCTAACCCTAACCCGAACCCGAACCCGAACCCTAACCCGAACCCTAACCCTAACCCGAACCCTAACCCGAACCCGAACCCTAACCCTAACCCTAACCCTAACCCGAACCCGAACCCTAACTCTAACCCGAACCCTAACCCTAAACTAACCCTAACCCGAACCCTAACCCTAACCCTAACCCTAACCCGAACCCTAACCCGAAACCTACCTGAACCCCAACCCTAACCCTAACCCGAACCCGAACCCTAACCCTAAACCGAACCCTAAACCTAACCCAAAACCTAACCCTAACCCTAACCCTAACCAGAACCCGAACCCTAACCCTAACCAGACCCCTAACCCGAACCCTAACACGAACCCTAACCCTAACCCTAACCCTAACTCTAACCCGAACCCTAACCCTAACCGGAACCCTAACCCTAACCCTAACACGAACCCTAACACTAACCCGAACCCGAACCCTAACCCTAACCCGAAACCTAACCCGAACCCAACCCACCCGAACCCTAACCCTAACCCGAACCCTAAGCCTTACCCGAATCCTAACCCGAACCCTAACCCTAACCCTAACCTGAACACTAACCCCTACCCTAACACGAATCCGAACCCAAATCGAACCCGAACCCTAACCCGAACCCGAACAAGAACCCTAACCCTAACCCTTACCCTAACCCAAACCCTAAACCTAAACCGAACCCTAACCCTAACCCTAACCCTAACCCGAACCCTAACCTGAACCCTAACCCGAACCCTAACCCCAACCCTAACCCGAACCCTAACCCGAACCCTAATCCTAACCCTAACCCGAACCCTAAACCTAACCCTAACACGAACCCTAACCCGTACCCTAACCCTTACCCTAACCATAAACCTAACCGGAACCCTAACCCTAACCCTAAACCGAACCGTAACCCTAACCCTAAACCGAACCCGAACACTAACCCGAACCCTAACCCTAACCCTAATCCGAACCCTAACCCTAACCCTAACCCTAACGCTAACCCGAACCCGAACCATAACCCTAAAACTAAGCCGAAACCTAACCTTAACCCTAACCCTAACCCGAACCTTAACCCTAACCGTAACCCTAAACCGAACCTTAACCCGAACTCTAACCCTAACCCTAACCCGAACTCTAACCCTAACCCTAACCCTAACCCGAACACTAAAC
The DNA here is from genome assembly GCA_032313775.1 of Urocyon cinereoargenteus. Taxonomy (NCBI): domain Eukaryota; kingdom Metazoa; phylum Chordata; class Mammalia; order Carnivora; family Canidae; genus Urocyon; species Urocyon cinereoargenteus. The sequence continues at coordinate 1,357,998 of JAVLSZ010000015.1, read as the reverse complement.
CTAAACCGAACACTAACCCTAACCCTAACCCTAACCCTAACCCGAACCCTAACCCTAACCCTAACCTAACCCTAATCCGAACCCTAATCCTAACCCTAACCCTAACCCTAACACTAACCCCTAACCCTACACCGAACCCTAACCCTAACCCGAACCCGAACCCGAACCATAACCCCTAACTCTAACCCGAACCCGAACCCTAAACCTAACCCTAACCCTAACCCGAACCCGAACCCGAACCCTAACCCTAACTAGAACACTAACCCTAACCCTAACCCGAACCAGAAACCTAACCCGAACCCTAACCCTAACCCTAACGCGAACCCTAACCCTAACTTGAACCCTAACCCTAACCCGAACCAGAACCCTAACCCTAACCCTAACCCGAACCCGAAACCTAACCCTAACCCGAACCCGAAACCTAACCCTAACCCTAACCCTAACCCTAACACTAACCCGAACCCTAACCCTAACACTAAACCGAACCCTAACCCTAACCCGAACCCTAAACCTAACCCTAACACGAAACCTAAACCTAACACGAAACCGAACCCTAAACCTAACCCGAACCCTAAACCTAACCCTAACCCGAACCCTAACCGTAACCCGAACCATAACCCTAACCCTTACCCTAACCCTAACACTAACCCGAACCCTAACCCTAACCCGAATCCTAACCCGAACCCTAACCCTAACCCTAACCTGAACACTAACCCCTAACCCTAACACGAACCCGAACCCTAACCCGAACCCGAACCCTAACCCTAACCCGAACCCGAACCCTAACCCAAACCCGAACCCGAACACGAACCCTAAACCTAACCCTAACCCGAACCCTAAACCTAACACTAACCCTAACCCTAACCCTAACACGAACCCTAACTCTAACCCTAAACCTAACTCTAACCCGAACCCTAACCCTAACGTGAACTCTAACCCGAACCCTAACCCGAAACGTAACCCTAACCCTAACCCTAACCCTAACCTGAACCCTAAACCTAACCCGAACCCTACCCCTAACCCTAACCCTAACCCGAACCCTAACCTGAACCCTAACCCGAACCCTAAACCTAACCCTAACCCGAACGCTAAACCGAACCCTAACCCTAACCCTAACCCGAACCCTAACCCTAACCCGAACCCTAATCCGTACCCTAACCCTTACCCTAACCATAACCCTAACCAGAACCCTAGCCCTAATCCTAAACCGAACCCTAACCCTAACCCTAAACCGAACCCGAACACTAACCCGAACCCTAACCCTAACCCTAATCCGAACCCTAACCCTAACCCTAACCCTAACGCTAACCCGAACCCGAACCATAACCCTAAACCTAACCCGAAACCTAACCCTAACCCTAACCATAACCCGAACCCTAACCCTAAACCTAACACAAACCCGAACCTTAACCCGAACCCTAACCCTAACCCTAACCCGAACTCTAACCCTAACCCTAACCCTAACCCGAACACTAACCCTAAACCGAACCCTAACCCTAACCCTAATCTGAACCCTAACCCTAACCCTAACCTAACCCTAAACCGAACCCTAACCCTAACACTAACCCTAACCCTAACCGTAACACTAACACCTAAACCTACCCCGAACCCTAACCCTAACCCTAACCCGAACTCGAACCCTAACCCCTAACTCCTAACCCTAACCCGAACCCGAACCCTAAACCTAACCCTAACCCTAACCCTAACCCTAGTCCGAACCCGAACCCTAACCCTAACCCTAACCCTAACCCTAACCCTAACCCGAACCCGAAACCTAACCCGAACCCTAACCCTAACCCTAATGCGAACCCTAACCCTAACATGAACCCTAACCCTAACCCGAACCCGAAACCTAACCCTAAACCTAACCCGAACCCGAACACTAACCCTAACCCGAACCCGAAACCTAACCCTAACCCTAACCCTAAACCTAACCCCAACCCGAACCTTAACCCTAACCCGAACCCTAACCCTAAACCTAACCCTAACCCTAACCCTAACCCCAACCCTAACCCTAACCCTAACCTTAACCATAACCCGAACCCTAACCCTAACCCTAACCCTAAACCGAACCCGAACCCTCACCCTAACCCCTAACCCGAATCCTAACCCTAACCCGAACCCTAAACCTAACCTGAACCCTAACCCTAACCCTAACCCTAACCCGAACCCGAACCCTAACCCGAATCCTAACCCTAAACCTAATCCGAACCCTAACTCTAACCCGAACCCGAACCCTAAACCTAACCCGACCCTAACTCTAACCCTAATCCTAACCCGAACCCTAACCCTAACCCTAACCCGACCCCTAACCCGAACGTAACACGAACCCTAACCCTAACCCTAACCCTAACCCTAACACGAACCCTAACCCTAACCCTAACCCGAACCCTAACCCCAACCCGAACCCTAACCCTAACCCTAACCCGAACCCTAACGCTAACCCGAACCCGAACCCTAACCCTAACCCGAAACCTAAACTGAACCCAACCCTAACCCGAACCCTAACCCTAACCCGAACCCTAACACTACACCTAACCCTAACCCGAAACCTAAACCTAACCCGAATCCTAACCCTAAACCTGACCCGAATCCTAACCCGAACCCTAACCCTAACCCTAACCCTAACCCTAAACCTAACCTGAACTCTAACCCTAACCCTAACCCGAACCCGAACCCTAACCCTAACCTTAAACCTAACCCTAACCAGAAACCTAAACCGAACCCTAACCCGAACCCTCACCCTAACCCTAACCCTAACCCGAACCCGAACCATAACCCTAAACCTAACCCGAAACCTAACCCTAACCCTAACCATAACCCGAACCCTAACACTAAACCTAACCCAAACCCGAACCTTAACCCGAACCCTAACCCTAACCCTAACCGAACCCTAACCCGAACCCTAACCCTAACCCTAACCGGAACCCTAACCCTAACCCTAACCCGAACCCGAAACCTAACCCCTTAACCGAATCCTAACCCTAACCCGAACCCTAAACCTAACCATAAACCTAACCCGAACCCTAACCCTAACCCTAACCCTAACCCTAACCCGAACCCGAACCCTAACTCTAACCCGAAACCTAACCCGAACCCTAACACGAACCCTAACTCTAACCCTAACCCTAACCCTAACCCGAACCCTAACCCTAACCCTAACCCTAACCCTAACCCGAACCCTAACCCTAACCCTAACCGGAACCCTAAACCTAACCCTAACCCGAACCCGAACACTAACCCCTTAACCGAATCCTAACCCTAACCCGAACCCTAACCCTAACCCTAACCCCGAACCCGAACCCTAACGCTAACCCTAACCCTAACCCGAACCCTAACCCGAAACCTACCTGAAACCCAACACTAACCCTAACCCGAACCCAAAACTTAACCCTAAACCGAACCCTAACCCTAACCCGAAACTTAACCCTAACCCTAACCCTAACCCGAACCCGAACCCTAACCCTAACCAGACCCCTAACCCGAACCCTAACACGAACCCTAACCCTAACTCTAACCCGAACACTAACCCTATCCCTAACCCGAACCCTAACCCTAACCCTAACCCGAACCCGAACCCTCACCCTAACCCCTAACCCAAACCCTAACCTAACGCGAACCCTAACCCTAACATGAACCCTAACCCTAACCCGAACCCGAAACCTAACCCTAACCCTAAACCGAACCCGAAACCTTACCCTAACCTGAACCCTAACCCTAACCCGAACCCGAACCCTAACCCTAACCCGAACCCTAACCCTAACCCGAACCCTAAACCTAACCCGAAGCCTAACCCTAACCCGAACCCTAAACCTAACCCTAACCCGAACCCTAACCCTAACCCTAACCCGAACCCTAACCCTAAACCTAACCCGAAACCAAACCCTAACCCTAACCCGAACCCGAAACCTAAACCTAACACGAAACCGAACCCGAACCCTAACCCTAACCGGAACCATAACCCTACCACTAACCCTAACCCGAACCCTAACTCAAACCCGAACCCTAACCCGAAACCGAACCCTAACCCTAACCCGAACCCGAACCCTAACCCTAACCCCAACCCTAACCTTAACCCTAACCCGAACCCTAAACCAACCCTAACCCGAACCCTAAACCTAACCCGAACCCTAACCCTAACCCTAACCCGAATCCTAACCCTAACACTAACCCGAACGCTAACCCTAACCCTAACCCTAATCCTAACCCTAACCCAAACCCTAACCCTAACCCGAACCCGAACCCTAAATCTAACCCTAACCCGAACCCTAACCCTAACCCTAACCCGACACCTAACCCGAAACCTAACACGAACATTAACCCTAACCCTAACCCTAATCCTAACACGAACCCTAACCCTAACCCTTACCCGAACCTAACCCCAACCCGAACCCTAACCCTAACCCTAACCCTAACACGAACCCTAACCCTAAACCGAACCCGAACCCTAACCCTAACCCGAAACCTAACCCGAACCCAACCCTAACCCGAACCCTAACCCTAACCCGAACCCTAACCCTAAACCTAAACCTAACCCGAAACCTAAACCTAACCCGAATCCTAACACTAAAACTAACCCGAATCCTAACCCGAACCCTAACCCTAACCCTAACCCTAACCCTAACCCTAACCTGAACTCTAAACCTAACCCTAACCGGAACCCGAACTCTAACCCTAACACTAAACCTAACCCTAACCAGAAACATAACACGAACCCTAACCCGAACCCTAACCCTAACCCTAACCCGAAACCTAACCCTAACCGTAACCCTAACCCTAACCTTAACCCGAACCCTAACCCTAACCCTAACCCTAACCCTAACACGAATCCTAACCTAACCCTAACCCGAACCCTAACCCTAAACCGAACCCGAAACCTAACCAGAACTCTAACCCTAACCCTAACCGTAACCCTACCCCGAACCCGAGCCCTAACCCTAACCATAACGTGAACCCTAACCCCTAACCCGAACCCGAACCCGTACCCTAACCCGAACCCGAACCCTAACCCTACCCCGAACCCGAACCCAAACCATAACCCTCACCCTAACCCGAACCCTAACCCTAACCCTAATCCTAACCCTAACCCGAACCCTAACCCTAACCCTAACCTTAACCCCAACACTAATCCTAACCCGAACCCTAACCCGAACCCTAACCCGAACCCTAACCCTAACCCGAACCCTAACCCTAACCCTAACCCGAACCCTAATCCTAACCCGAACCCTAACCCTAACCGGAACCCGAACCCTAACCCTAACCCTAACCCTAACCCGAACCCTAACCCGAACACTAACCCGAACCCTAACCCGAACCCTAACCCGAACCCTAACCCGAACCCTAACACGAACCCTAACCCTAACCCTAACCCGACCTTACCCTAACACTAACCCGAACCCTAACCCGAACCCTAACCCTAACCCTAACCCTAACCATAACCCTAACCCGAACCCTAACCCTAACCCTAACACGAACCCTAACCCTAACCCTAAACCGAACCCGAACCCTAACCCGAACCCTAATCCGTACCCTAACCCTTACCCTAAACATAACCCTAACCAGAACCCTAGCCCTAATCCTAAACCGAACCCTAACCCTAACCCTAAACCGAACCCGAACACTAACCCGAACCCTAACCCTAACCCTAATCCGAACCCTAACCCTAACCCTAACCCTAACGCTAACCCGAACCCGAACCATAACCCTAAACCTAACCCGAAACCTAACCCTAACCCTAACCATAACCCGAACCCTAACACTAAACCTAACCCAAACCCGAACCTTAACCCGAACCCTAACCCTAACCCTAACCGAACCCTAACCCGAACCCTAACCCTAACCCTAACCGGAACCCTAACCCTAACCCTAACCCGAACACGAAACCTAACCCCTTAACCGAATCCTAACCCTAACCCGAACCCTAACCCTAACCATAAACCTAACCCGAACCCTAACCCTAACCCTAACCCTAACCCTAACCCTAACCCGAACCCGAACCCTAACTCTAACCCGAACCCTAACCCGAACCCTAACACGAACCCTAACTCTAACCCTAACCCTAACCCTAACCCGAACCCTAACCCTAACCCTAACCCTAACCCGAACCCTAACCCTAACCCTAACCGGAACCCTAAACCTAACCCTAACCCGAACCCGAACACTAACCCCTTAACCGAATCCTAACCCTAACCCGAACCCTAACCCTAACCCTAACCCCGAACCCGAACCCTAACCCTAACCCTAACCCTAACCCGAACCCTAACCCGAAACCTACCTGAAACCCAACCCTAACCCTAACCCGAACCCGAACCTTAACCCTAAACCGAACCCTAACCCTAACCCGAAACTTAACCCTAACCCTAACCCTAACCCGAACCCGAACCCTAACCCTAACCAGACCCCTAACCCGAACCCTAACACGAACCCTAACCCTAACTCTAACCCGAACACTAACCCTATCCCTAACCCGAACCCTAACCCTAACCCTAACCCGAACCCGAACCCGAACCCTCACCCTAACCCCTAACCCAAACCCTAACCTAACGCGAACCCTAACCCTAACATGAACCCTAACCCTAACCCGAACCCGAAACCTAACCCTAACCCTAAACCGAACCCGAAACCTTACCCTAACCTGAACCCTAACCCTAACCCGAACCCGAACCCTAACCCTAACCCGAACCCTATCCCTAACCCGAACCCTAAACCTAAACCGAAGCCTAAACCTAACCCGAACCCTAAACCTAACCCTAACCCGAACCCTAACACTAACCCTAACCCGAACCCTAACCCTAAACCTAACCCGAAACCAAACCCTAACCCTAACACGAACCCTAAACCTAACCCGAAACCTAAACCTAACACGAAACCGAACCCGAACCCTAACCCTAACCGGAACCCTAACCCTAACACTAACCCTAACCCGAACCCTAACTCAAACCCGAACCCTAACCCGAAACCGAACCCTAACCCTAACCCGAACCCGAACCCTAACCCTAACCCCAACCCTAACCTTAACCCTAACCCGAACCCTAAACCAACCCTAACCCGAACCCTAAACCTAACCCGAACCCTAACCCTAACCCTAACCCGAATCCTAACCCTAACACTAACCCGAACGCTAACCCTAACCCTAACCCTAATCCTAACCCTAACCCAAACCCTAACCCTAACCCGAACCCGAACCCTAAATCTAACCCTAACCCGAACCCTAACCCTAACCCTAACCCGACACCTAACCCGAACCCTAACACGAACCCTAACCCTAACCCTAACCCTAATCCTAACACGAACCCTAACCCTAACCCTAACCCGAACCTAACCCCAACCCGAACCCTAACCCTAACCCTAACCCTAACACGAACCCTAACCCTAACCCGAACCCTAACCCTAAACCTAAACCTAACACGAAACCTAAACCTAACCCGAATCCTAACACTAAAACTAACCCGAATCCTAACCCGAACCCTAACCCTAACCCTAACCCTAACCCTAACCCTAACCCTAACCTGAACTCTAAACCTAACCCTAACCGGAACCCGAACTCTAACCCTAACACTAAACCTAACCCTAACCAGAAACATAACACGAACCCTAACCCGAACCCTAACCCTAACCCTAACCCGAAACCTAACCCTAACCGTAACCCTAACCCTAACCTTAACCCGAACCCTAACCCTAACCCTAACCCTAACCCTAACACGAATCCTAACCTAACCCTAACCCGAACCCTAACCCTAAACCGAACCCGAAACCTAACCAGAACTCTAACCCTAACCCTAACCCTACACCGAACCCGAGCCCTAACCCTAACCATAACCCGAACCCTAACCCCTAACCCGAACCCGAACCCGTACCCTAACCCGAACCCGAACCCTAACCCTACCCCGAACCCGAACCCAAACCATAACCCTCACCCTAACCCGAACCCTAACCCTAACCCTAATCCTAACCCTAACCCGAACCCTAACCCTAACCCTAACCTTAACCCCAACACTAATCCTAACCCGAACCCTAACCCGAACCCTATCCCGAACCCTAACCCTAACCCTAACCCGAACCCTAACCCTAACCCTAACCCGAACCCTAATCCTAACCCGAACCCTAACCCTAACCGGAACCCGAACCCTAACCCTAACCCTAACCCTAACCCGAACCCTAACCCGAACACTAACCCGAACCCTAACCCGAACCCTAACCCGAACCCTAACCCGAACCCTAACACGAACCCTAACCCTAACCCTAACCCGACCTTACCCTAACACTAACCCGAACCCTAACCCGAACCCTAACCCTAACCCTAACCCTAACCATAACCCTAACCCGAACCCTAACCCTAACCCTAACACGAACCCTAACCCTAACCCTAAACCGAACCCGAACCCTAACCCGAACCTTAAACCTAACCCTAATCCGAACCCTAACACTAACCCTAACCTTAACCCTAACCCGAACCGGAACCCTAACCCTAAACCTAACCCGAACCCTAACCCTAACCCTAACCTTAACCCGAACCCTAACCCTAACCCTAACCCGAACCTTAACCCTAAACCGAACCCTAAACCTAACCCTAACCCTAACCCCAACACTAACCCTAACCCTAACCGGACCCTAATCCGAACCCTAACCCTAACCCTAATCCTAACCCTAACCCTAACATTAAACCCCTAACGCTACCCCGAACTCTAACCCTAACCCTAACCCGAACCCGAACACTAACCCCTAACCCTAACCCGAACCCGACCCTAAACCTAACCCGAACCCTAAACCTAACACTAACCCGACAACGAACCCTAACCCTAACCCTAACACGAACCCTAACCCTAACCCTAACCCGAACCCGAACCCTAACCCGAACCCAAAGCCTAACCCTAAGGCGAACCCGAACCCTAACACGAACCCTAACCCTAACCCGAACCCGAACCCTAACCCTAACCCTAACCCGAATCGAACCCTAACCTTAACACGAACCTGAACCCTAACCCTAACCCTAAACCTAAACCTAACCCGAACCCGAACCCTAACCCTAACTCGAACCCTAACCCTAACCCTAACCCTAACCATAACCCCAACCCTAATCCTAATCCGAACCCTAACCCTAAACCGAACCCTAACCCTAACCCTAACCCGAAACGTATACCTAACCCGAACCCGAACCCTAACCCCTTAACCGAATCCTAACCCGAAACCGAACCCTAACCCGAACCCTAACCCTAACCCTAACCCCGAAACCGAACCCTAAACCTAACCCTAACCCTAACCCGAACCCTAACCTGAAACCTACCTGAACCCCAACCCTAACCCTAACCCGAACCCGAACCCTAATCCGAACCCGAACCCTAACCCTAACACGAACCCTAACCCTAAACCTAACCCTAACCCGAACCCGACCCTAACCCTAACCAGACCCCTTACCCGAACCCTAACACGAACCCTAACCCTAACCCTAACCCTAACTCTAAACCGAACCCTAACCCTAACCCTAACCCGAACCCTAACCCTAACCCGAACCCTAACCCTAACCCTAACCCTAACCCTAACCCTAACCCGAAACGTAAACCTAACCCGAACCCTAACCCTAAACCTAAACCGAACCCTAAACCTAACCCGAACCCTAATCCTAACCCTAACCCTAACCCTAACCCTAACCCTAACCCTAACCCGAACCCCAAACCTAACTCTAACCCGAATCCTAACCCGAAACCTAAACCTAACCCTAACCTGAACACTAACCCCTAACCCTAACCCGAACCAGAACCCTAACCCGAACCCGAAACCTAACCGTAACCCGAACCCGAACCCTAACCCTAACCTGAACCCGAACACGAACCCTAAACCTAACCCTAACCCGAACCCTAACCCTAACCCTAACCCTAACCCTAACCCTAATCCGAAACCTAACTCTAACCCTAAACCTAACCCTAACCCGAACCCTAAACCTAACCAGAACTCTAACCCGAACCCTAACCCGAACCCTAACACTAACCCTAACCCTAACCCTAACCCGAACCCTACACCTAACCCGAACCGTAACAATAACCTTAACCCTAACCCGAACCCTAACCCGAACCCTAACCCGAACCCTAACCCTAACCGTAACACGAACCCTAACTCGAACCCTAACCCTAACCGTAACCCTAACCCGAACCCTAACCCTAACACTAACCCGAACCCTAACCCGAACCCTAACCCTTACCCTAACCATAACCCTAACCCTAACCCTAAACCTAACCCTAAACCGAACCCTAACCCTAACCCTAAACCGAACACGAACCCTAACCCGAAACTTAACCCTAACCCTAATCCGAACCCTAAACCTAACTCTAACCCTAAAGCTAACCCGAACCCGAACCATAACCCTAACCCTACCCCGAACCCTAACCCTAACCCTAACCCTAACCCGAACCGTAACCCTAACCCTAACCCGAACCTTAACCCGAACCCTAACCATAACCCTAACCCGAACTCTAACCCTAACCCTAACCCTAACCCGAACCCGAACCCTAACCCTAACCCTAACCCTAACCCGAACCCTAACCCTAACCCTAACCGGAACCCTAAACCTAACCCTAACCCGAACCCGAACACTAACCCCTTAACCGAATCCTAACCCTAACCCTAACCCTAACCTAACCCTAATCCGAACCCTAACCCTAACCCTAACTCTAACTCTAACACTAACCCCTAACCGTACCCCGAACCCTAACACTAACCCTAACCCGAACCCGAACCCTAACCCCTAACCCTAACCCGAACCCGAACCCTAAACCTAACCCTAACCCTAACCCTAACCCGAACCGAACCCTAACCCTAACCAGAACCCTAAACCTAACCCTTACCGAACCCGAACCCTAACCCGAACCCTGACCCTAACCCTAACGCGAACCCTAACCCTAACACGAACCCTAACCCTAACCCTAACCCGAACCCGAACCCTAACCCTAACCCTAACCCGAACCCGAACCCTAACCCTAACACGAACCCGAACCCTAAACCTAACCCTAACCCTAAACCTAACCCGAACCCGAACCCTAACCCTTACCCGAACCCTAACCCTAACCCTAACCCTAACCCTAACCCCAACCCTAAACCTAACCCTAACCCTAACCTTAACCCGAACCCTAACCCTAAACCTAACCCTAACCCTAACCCGAACCCGAAACCTCACCCTAACCCCTAACCCGAACCCTTACCCTAATCCGAAACCTAACCCTAACCTGAAACCTAACCCTAACCCTAAACCTACCCCGAACCCGAACCCTAACCCGAACCCTAACCCTAACCCTAATCCGAACCCTAACTCTAACCCGAACCCTAACCCGAACCCTAACCCGAACCCTAACTCTAACCCTAACCCTAACACTAACCCGAAACCTAACCCTAACCCTAACCCTAAACCTAACCCTAACCCTAACACAAACCCTAACCCGAACCCTAACACGAACCCTAACCCGAACCCTAACTCTAACCCTAACCCTAACCCTAACCCGAACACTAACCCTAATCCCTAACCCTAACCCTAACCCTAACCCTAACCCTAACTCAAACCCTAACACTAACCCTAACCCCTAATACTAACCCTAACCCTAACCCTAACCCGAACCCTAACCCTAACCCTAACCCTAACGCTAACCCGAACCCGAACCCTAACCCTAACCCGAACCCGAACCCTAACCGTAACCCCAACCCTAACCCTAACTCTACCCGAACTCTAAACCTAACCCTAACCCGAACCCTAACCCTAACCCGAACCCTAACCCTAACCCTAACCCGAATCCTAACCCTAACCCGAACCCGAACACGAACCCTAACCCTAACCCTAACCCGAAACCTAACCATAACGCTAACCCTAACCCCTAACCCTAACCCGAACCCTAACACTAACCCGAAACCTAACCCTAACCCTAACCCGAACCCTAACCCTAACCCTAACCCTAACCCGAACCCTAACCCTAACCCTAATCCTAACCCTAACCCCTAACCCTAACCCGAACCCTAACGCTAACCCGAACCCTAACCCTAATCCTAACCCGAAACCTAACCCTAGACCTAACCCTAACCCTAACTCAAACCCTAACCCGAACCCTAACCCTACCCCTAACCCTAACCCGAACCATAACCTGAACTCTAACCCGACACTTACCCTAACCCCTAACCCTAACCCTAACCCGAACCCGAACCCTAACCCTAACCCTAAACCAAACCCTAAACCTAACCATACCCCTAAACCTAACCCTAACCCGAACCCTAACACTAACCCTAACCGATCTCTAACCCTAACCCTAACCCGAACCCGAACCCTAACCTTAACCCTAAACAAAACCCTAACCCTAAACATAACCATAACCCTAACCCGAACCCTAACCCTAACCCGAACCCTAACCCTAACCTAACCCTAACCCTAACCCGAACCCGAACCCTAACCCTAAACCTAACCCTAACCCTAACCCTAACCCTAACCCGAAACCTAAACCTAACCCGAATCCTAACCCTAACCCGAACCCTAACACTAACCCTAACCCTAACCCAAACCCTAACCCGAACCCTAACACTAACCCTAAACCTAACCCTAACCCGAAACCTAACCCTAACCCGAACTCTAACCCGAACCCTAACCCGAACCCTAACCCTAACCCTAACCCTAACCCGAATCCTACACCTAAACCGAACCGTAACCCTAACCCTAACCCTAACCCGAACCCTAAACCGAACACTAACCCGAACCCTAACCCTAACCCTAACACGAACCCTAACCCGAACCCTAACACTAACCCTAACCCTAACCCGAACCCTAACCCTAACACTAACCCGAACCCTAACCCGAACCCTAACCCTTACCCTAACCATAACCCTAACCCTAACCCTAAACCTAACCCTAAACCGAACCCTAACCCTAACCCTAAACCGAACACGAACCCTAACCCGAACCCTAACCCTAACACTAATCCGAACCCTAAACCTAACCCTAACCCTAACGCTAACCCGAACCCAAACCATAACCCTAAACCTAACCCGAACCCTAACCCTAACCCTAACCGTAACCCGAACCCTAACCCTAACCCTAACCCTAACCCGAACAATAACCCGAACCCTAACCATAACCCTAACCCGAACTCTAACCCTAACCCTAACCCTAACCCGAACACTAACCCTAAACCGAAACCTAACCCTAACCCTAACCCTAACCCTAACCCGAACCCTAACCCTAACCCTAACCTAACCCTAATCCGAACCCTAACCCTAACCCTAACTCTAACTCTAACACTAACCCCTAACCCTACCCCGAACCCTAACCCTACCCCTAACCCGAACCCGAACCCTAACCCCTAACCCCTAACCCTAACCCGAACCCGAACCCTAAACCTAACCCTAACCCTAACCCTAACCCGAACCGAACCGTAAACCTAACCAGAACCCTAACCCTAACCCTTACCCGAACCCGAACCCTAACCCGAAACCTGACCCTAACCGTAACGCGAACCCTAACCCTAACACGAACACTAACCCTAACCCTAAACCGAACCCGAACCCTAAACCTAATCCTAACCCGAACCCGAACCCTAACCCTAACCCGAACCCGAACCCTAACCCTAACCCGAACCCTAAACCTAACCCGAACCCGAACCCTAACCCTAACCCGAACCCTAACCCTAACCCTAACCCTAACCCTAACCCTAACCCCAACCCTAAACCTAACCCTAACCCTAACCTTAACCCGAAACCTAACCCTAACCCTAACCCTAACCCTAACCCGAACCCGAAACCTCACCCTAACCCCTAACCGAACCCTAACACTAACCCGAAACCTAACCCTAACCTGAACCCTAACCCTAAACCTAACCCTAACCCGAACCCGAAGCCTAACCCGAACCCTAACCCGAACCCTAACCCGAACCCTAACTCTAACCCTAACCCTAAACCTAACCCGAAACCTAACCCTAACCCTAACCCTAAACCTAACCCTAACCCTAACACAAACCCTAACCCGAACCCTAACACGAACCCTAACCCGAACCCTAACCCGAACCCTAAACCTAACCCCTAAACCTAACCCTAACCCAAACCCTAACCCAAACCCTAACCCTAACCCTAAACCCTAATACTAACCCTAAACCTAACCCTAAACCGAACCCTAACCCTAACCCTAACCCTAACCCGAACCCGAACCCTAACCCTAACCCGAACCCGAACCCTAACCGTAACCCCAACCCTAACCCTAACTCTAACCCGAACTCTAAACCTAACCTTAACCCGAACCCTAACCCTAACCCGAACCCTAACCCTAACACTAACCCGAATCCCAACCCTAACCCGAACCCGAACACGAACCCTAATCCTAACCCTAACCCGAACCCTAACCCTAACCCTAAACATAACCCGAACCCTAACCCTAAACCTAACCTAACCCTAACCCCTAACCCTAACCCGAACCCTAACCCTAACCCGAACCCCAACCCTAACCCTAACCCGAAACCTAACCCTAGACCTAACCCTAACCCTAACTCAAACCCTAACCCGAACCCTAACCCTAACCCTAACCCTAACCCGAACCCTAACCCGAACTCTAACCCGACACTTACCCTAACCCCTAACCCTAACCCTAAACCGAACCCGAACCCTAACCCGAACCCTAACCCTAACCCTAAACCGAACCCTAAACCTAACCATAACCCTAAACCTAACCCTAACCCGAAACCTAACACTAACCCTAACCGATCTCTAACCCTAACCCTAACCCTAACCCGAACCCTAACCTTAACCCTAAACAAAACCCTAACCCTAACCATAACCATAACCCTAACCCGAACCCTAACCCTAACCCGAACCCTAACCCTAACCTAACCCTAACCCTAACCCGAACCCGAACCCTAACCCTAACCCTAACCCTAACCCTAACCCTAACCCGAAACCTAAACCTAACCCGAATCCTAACCCTAACCCGAACCCTAACACTAACCCTAACCCTAACCCTAACCCGAACCCTAACTCTAACCCTAAACCTAACCCTAACCCGAACCCTAACTCTAACCCGAACTCTAACCCGAACCCTAACCCGAACCCTAACCCTATCCCGAACCCTAAACCTAACCCGAACCCGAACCCGAACCCTAACCCTAACCCTAACCCGAACCCTAACTATAAACCTAACCCTAAACCGAACCCTAACTCAAACCCGAACCCTAACCCGAACCCTAACCCGAACCCTAACCAGAACCCTAACTTTAACCCTAAAACTAAACCTAACCCGAACCCTAACCCGAAACCTAACCCTAACCCTAACCCGAACCCTAACCCTATCCCGAACCCTAAACCTAACCCGAACCCGAACCCGAAACCTAACCCTAACCCTAACCCGAACCCTAACCATAAACCTAACCCTAAACCGAACCCTAACTCAAACCCGAACCCTAACCTGAACCCTAACCCGAACCCTAACCAGAACCCTAATTTTAACCCTAAAACTATACCTAACCCGAACCCTAACCCTAAACCTAACCCTAACCCTAACCCGAACCCTAACCCTAACCCTAACCAGAACCCTAACCCTAACCCTAACCCGAACGCGAACACTAACCCCTTAACCGAATCCTAAACCTAACCCGAAACCTAACCCGAACCCTAACCCGAACCCTAACCCCGAACCTGAACCCTAACCCTAACCGTAACCCTAAACCGAACCCTAACCCGAAACCTGCCTGAACCCCAACCCTAACCCTAACCCTAACCCTAACCTAACCCTAACACGAACCCTAACCCTAACCCGAACCCTAACCCTAACCCTAACCCTAACCCGAACCCAAACCCTACCCTAACCAGACCCCTAACCCGAACCCTAACACGAACCCTAAACCTAACCCTAACCCTAACTCTAACGCGAACCCTAACCCTAACCCTAACCCGAACCCTAACCATAACCCGAACCCTAACACTAACCCTAACCCTAACCCTAACCCTAACCCGAACCCTAACCCTAACCCTAACCTAACCCTAATCCGAACCCTAACCCTAACCCTAACTCTAACTCTAACACTAACCCCTAACCCTACCCCGAACCCTAACCCTAACCCTAACCCGAACCCGAACCCTAACCCCTAACCCCTAACCCTAACCCGAACCCGAACCCTAAACCTAACCCTAACCCTAACCCTAACCCGAACCGAACCGTAACCCTAACCAGAACCCTAACCCTAACCCTTACCCGAACACGAACCCTAACCCGAAACCTGACCCTAACCGTAACGCGAACCCTAACCCTAACACGAACCCTAACCCTAACCCTAACCCGAACCCGAACCCTAAACCTAATCCTAACCCGAACCCGAACCCTAACCCTAACCCGAACCCGAACCCTAACCCTAACCCGAACCCTAAACCTAACCCGAACCCGAACCCTAACCCTAACCCGAACCCTAACCCTAACCCTAACCCTAACCCTAACACCAACCCTAAACCTAACCCTAACCCTAACCTTAACCCGAAACCTAACCCTAACCCTAACCCTAACCCTAACCCGAACCCGAAACCTCACCCTAACCCCTAACCCGAACCCTAACCCTAACCCGAAACCTAACCCTAACCTGAACCCTAACCCTAAACCTAACCCTAACCCGAACCCGAAGCCTAACCCGAACCCTAACCCGAACCCTAACCCGAACCCTAACTCTAACCCTAACCCTAAACCTAACCCGAAACCTAACCCTAACCCTAACCCTAAACCTAACCCTAACCCTAACACAAACCCTAACCCGAACCCTAACACGAACCCTAACCCGAACCCTAACCCGAACCCTAACCCTAACCCCTAAACCTAACCCTAACCCTAACCCTAACCCAAACCCTAACCCTAACCCTAACCCCTAATACTAACCCTAAACCTAACCCTAAACCGAACCCTAACCCTAACCCTAACCCGAACCCGAACCCTAACCCTAACCCGAACCCGAACCCTAACCGTAACCCCAACCCTAACCCTAACTCTAACCCGAACTCTAAACCTAACCCTAACCCGAACCCTAACCCTAACCCGAACCCTAACCCTAACACTAACCCGAATCCTAACCCTAACCCGAACCCGAACACGAACCCTAAACCTAACCCTAACCCGAACCCTAACCCTAACTCTAAACATAACCCGAACCCTAACTCTAACTCTAATCCTAACCCTAACCCCTAACCCTAACCCGAACCCTAACCCTAACCCGAACACCAACCCTAACCCTAACCCGAAACCTAACCCTAGACCTAACCCTAACCCTAACTCAAACCCTAACCCGAACCCTAACCCTAACCCTAACCCTAACCCGAACCCTAACCCGAACTCTAACCCGACACTTACCCTAACCCCTAACCCTAACCCTAAACCGAACCCGAACCCTAACCCGAACCCTAACCCTAACCCTAAACCGAACCCTAAACCTAACCATAACCCTAAACCTAACCCTAACCCGAACCCTAACACTAACCCTAACCGATCTCTAACCCTAACCCTAACCCTAACCCGAACCCTAAACTTAACCCTAAACAAAACCCTAACCCTAACCATAACCATAACCCTAACCCGAACCCTAACCCTAACCCGAACCCTAACCCTAACCTAACCCTAACCCTAACCCGAACCCGAACCCTAACCCTAACCCTAACCCTAACCCTAACCCGAAACCTAAAACTAACCCGAATCCTAACCCTAACCCGAACCCTAACACTAACCCTAACCCTAACCCTAACCCTAACCCGAACCCTAACTCTAACCCTAAACCTAACCCTAACCCGAACCCTAACTCTAACCCGAACTCTAACCCGAACCCTAACCCGAACCCTAACCCTATCCCGAACCCTAAACCTAACCCGAACCCGAACCCGAACCCTAACCCTAACCCTAACCCGAACCCTAACCATAAACCTAACCCTAAACCGAACCCTAACTCAAACCCGAACCCTAACCCGAACCCTAACCCGAACCCTAACCAGAACCCTAACTTTAACCCTAAAACTAAACCTAACCCGAACCCTAACCCGAAACCTAACCCTAACCCTAACCCGAACCCTAACCCTATCCCGAACCCTAAACCTAACCCGAACCCGAACCCTAACCCTAACCCTAACCCGAACCCTAACCATAAACCTAACCCTAAACCGAACCCTAACTCAAACCCGAACCCTAACCCGAACCCTAACCCGAACCCTAACCAGAACCCTAACTTTAACCCTAAAACTAAACCTAACCCGAACCCTAACCCTAAACCTAACCCTAACCCTAACCCGAACCCTAACCCTAACCCTAACCAGAACCCTAACCCTAACCCTAACCCGAACGCGAACACTAACCCCTTAACCGAATCCTAAACCTAACCCGAACCCTAACCCGAACCCTAACCCGAACCCTAACCCCGAACCTGAACCCTAACCCTAACCGTAACCCTAAACCGAACCCTAACCCGAAACCTGCCTGAACCCCAACCCTAACCCTAACCCTAACCCTAACCTAACCCTAACCCGAACCCTAACCCTAACCCGAACCCTAACCCTAACCCTAACCCTAACCCGAACCCAAACCCTAACCCTAACCAGACCCCTAACCCGAACCCTAACACGAACCCTAAACCTAACCCTAACCCTAACTCTAACGCGAACCCTAACCCTAACCCTAACCCGAATCCTAACCATAACCCGAACCCTAACACTAACCCTAACCCTAACCCGAACCCTAACCCCTAACACTAACCTTAACCCTAACCCTAAACCGAACCCTAACCCTAGCCCTATCCCTAACCCTAAACCTAACCCGAACCCGAACCCTAACCCGAACCCTACCCCTAATCCTAATCCGAACCCTAAACCTAACCCTAACCCTAACCCTAAACCTAACCCGAACCTGAACCCTAACCCTAACCCTAACCCAAACCCGAAACCTAACCCTAACCAGAACCCTAACCCTAACCCGAACCCTAAACCTAACCCGAAGCCTAACCCTAACCCGAACCCGAACTCTAACCCTAAACCTAACCCGATCCCTAACCGTAACCCTAACCCTAACCCTAAACCTAAAGCTAACCCGAAACCTAACCCTAACCCTAACCCGAAACCTAACACTATCCCGAACACTAAACCTAACCCGAACCCGAACCCGAACCCTAACCCTAACCCGAAACCTAACCCTAACCCTAACCCTAACCCGAACCCTAACTCAACCCCGAACCCTAACCCGAACCCGAACCCTAACCCTAACCCGAACCCGAACCCTAACACGAACCCTGACCCTAACCCTAACGCGAACCCTAACCCTAACACGAACCCTAACCCTAACCCTAACCCGATCCCGAACCCTAACCCTAACCCTAACCCGAACCCGAACCCTAACCCTAACACGAACCCGAACCCTAAACCTAACCCTAACCCTTAACCTAACCCGAACCCGAACCCTAACCCTTACCCGAACCCTAACCCTAACCCTAACCCTAACCCCAACCCTAAACCTAACCCTAACCCTAACCTTAACCCGAACCCTAACCCTAACCCTAACCCTAACCCTAACCCTAACCCGAACCCGAAACCTCACCCTAACCCCTACCCCGAACCCTTACCCTAATCCGAAACCTAACCCTAACCTGAAACCTAACCCTAACCCTAACCCTAACCCGAACCCGAACCCTAACCCGAACCCTAACCCTAACCCTAATCCGAACCCTAACTCTAACCCGAACCCTAACCCGAACCCTAACCCGAACCCTAACTCTAACCCTAACCCTAACCCTAACCCGAAACCTAACCCTAACCCTAACCCTAAACCTAACCCTAACCCTAACACAAACCCTAACCCGAACCCTAACACGAACCCTAACCCGAACCCTAACTCTAACCCTAACCCTAACCCTAACCCGAACCCTAACCCTAACCCCTAACCCTAACCCTAACCCTAACCCTAACTCAAACCCTAACCCTAACCCTAACCCCTAATACTAACCCTAACCCTAACCCGAACCCGAACCCTAACCCTAACCCTAACCCTAACGCTAACCCGAACCCGAACCCTAACCCTAACCCGAACCCGAACCCTAACCGTTACCCCAACCCTAACCCTAACTCTAACCCGAACTCTAAACCTAACCCTAACCCTAACCCTAACCCTAACCCGAACCCTAATCCTAACCCTAACCCGAATCCTAACCCTAACCCGAACCCGAACACGAACCCTAAACCTAACCCTAACCCGAAACCTAACCATAACGCTAACCCTAACCCCTAACCCTAAACCGAACCCTAACAATAACCCGAAACCTAACCCTAACCCTAACCCGAACCCTAACCCTAACCCTAACCCTAACCCTAACCCGAACCCTAACCCTAACCCTAATCCTAGCCCTAACCCCTAACCCTAACCCGAACCCTAACGCTAACCCGAACCCTAACCCTAATCCTAACCCGAAACCTAACCCTAGACCTAACCCTAACCCTAACTCAAACCCTAACCCGAACCCTAACCCTACCCCTAACCCTAACCCGAACCCTAACCCGAACTCTAACCCGACACTTACCCTAACCCCTAACCCTAACCCTAACCCGAACCCGAACCCTAACCCGAACCCTAACCCTAACCCTAAACCAAACCCTAAACCTAACCATAACCCTAAACCTAACCCTAACCCGAACCCTAACACTAACCCTAACGGATCTCTAACCCTAACCCTAACCCTAACCCGAACCCTAACCTTAACCCTAAACAAAACCCTAACCCTAAACATAAGCATAACCCTAACCCGAACCCTAACCCTAACCCGAACCCTAACCCTAACCTAACCCTAACCCTAACCCGAACCCGAACCCTAACCCTAAACCTAACCCTAACCCTAACCCTAACCCTAACCCGAAACCTAAACCTAACCCGAATCCTAACACTAACCCGAACCCTAACACTAACCCTAACCCTAACCCTAACCCTAACCCGAACCCTAACTCTAACCCTAAACCTAACCCTAACACGAACCCTAACCCTAACCCGAACTCTAACCCGAACCCTAACCCGAACCCTAACCCTAACCCTAACCCTAAACCGAATCCTACACCTAAACCGAACCGTAACCCTAACCCTAACCCTAAACCGAACCCTAACCCGAACACTAACCCGAACCCTAACCCTAACCCTAACACGAACCCTAACCCGAACCCTAACACTAACCCTAACCCTAACCCGAACCCTAACCCTAACACTAACCAGAACCCTAACCCGAACCCTAACCCTTACCCTAACCATAACCCTAACCCTAACCCTAAACCTAACCCTAAACCGAACCCTAACCCTAACCCTAAACTGAACACGAACCCTAACCCGAACCCTAACCCTAACACTATTCCGAACCCTAAACCTAACCCTAACCCTAACGCTAACCCGAACCCAAACCATAACCCTAAACCTAAACCGAACCCTAACCCTAACCCTAACCCTAACCCGAACCCTAACCCTAACCCTAACCCGAACAATAACCCGAACCCTAACCATAACCCTAACCCGAACTCTAACCCTAACCCTCACCCTAACCCGAACACTAACCCTAAACCGAAACCTAACCCTAACCCTAACCCTAACCCTAACCCGAACCCTAACCCTAACCCTAACCTAACCCTAATCCGAACCCTAACCCTAACCCTAACTCTAACTCTAACACTAACCCCTAACCCTACCCCGAACCCTAACCCTAACCCTAACCCGAACCCGAACCCTAACCCCTAACCCTAACCCGAACCCGAACCCTAAACCTAACCCTAACCCTAACCCTAACCCGAACCGAACCGTAACCCTAACCAGAACCCTAACCCTAACCCTTACCCGAACCCGAAACCTAACCCGAAACCTGACCCTAACTGTAACGCGAACCCTAACCCTAAAACGAACCCTAACCCTAACCCTAAACCGAACCCGAACCCTAAACCTAATCCTAACCCGAACCCGAACCCTAACCCTAACCCGAACCCGAACCCTAACCCTAACCCGAACCCTAAACCTAACCCGAACCCGAACCCTATCCCTAACCCGAACCCTAACCTTAACCCTAACCCTAACCCTAACCCCAACCCTAAACCTAACCCTAACCCTAACCTTAACCCGAAACCTAACCCTAACCCTAACCCTAACCCGAACCCGAACCCGAAACCTCACCCTAACCCCTAACCCGAACCCTAACCCTAACCCGAAACCTAACCCTAACCTGAACCCTAACCCTAAACCTAACCCTAACCCGAACCCGAAGCCTAACCCGAACCCTAACCCGAACCCTAACCCGAACCCTAACTCTAACCCTAACCCTAAACCTAACCCGAAACCTAACCCTAAACCTAACCCTAAACCTAACCCTAACCCTAACACAAACCCTTACCCGAACCCTAACACGAACCCTAACCCGAACCCTAACCCGAACCCTAACCCTAACCCCTAAACCTAACCCTAAACCTAACCCTAACCCAAACCCTAACCCTAACCCTAACCCCTAATACTAACCCTAAACCTAACCCTAAACCGAACCCTAACCCTAACCCTAACCCTAACCCGAACCCGAACCCTAACCCTAACCCGAACCCGAACCCTAACCGTAACCCCAACCCTAACCCTAACTCTAACCCGAACTCTAAACCTAACCCTAACCCGAACCCTAACCCTAACCCGAACCCTAATCCTAACACTAACCCGAATCCTAACCCTAACCCCTAACCCTAACCCGAACCCTAACCCTAACCCGAACCCCAACCCTAACCCTAACACGAAACCTAACCCTAGACCTAACCCTAACCCTAACTCAAACCCTAACCCGAACCCTAACCCTAACCCTAACCCTAACCCGAACCCTAACCCGAACTCTAACCCGACACTTACCCTAACCCCTAACCCTAACCCTAAACCGAACCCGAACCCTAACCCGAACCCTAACCCTAACCCTAAACCGAACCCTAAACCTAACCATAACCCTAAACCTAACCCTAACCCGAACCCTAACACTAACCCTTACCGATCTCTAACCCTAACCCTAACCCTAACCCGAACCCTAACCTTAACCCTAAACAAAACCCTAACCCTAACCATAACCATAACCCTAACCCGAACCCTAACCCTAACCCGAACCCTAACCCTAACCTAACCCTAACCCTAACCCGAACCCGAACCCTAACCCTAACCCTAACCCTAACTCTAACCCGAAACCTAAACCTAACCCGAATCCTAACCCTAACCCGAACCCTAACACTAACCCTAACCCTAACCCTAACCCTAACCCGAACCCTAACTCTAACCCTAAACCTAACCCTAACCCGAACCCTAACCCTAACCCGAACTCTAACCCGAACCCTAACCCGAACCCTAACCCTATCCCGAACCCTAAACCTAACCCGAACACGAACCCGAACCCTAACCCTAACCCTAACCCGAACCCTAACCATAAACCTAACCCTAAACCGAACCCTAACTCAAACCCGAACCCTAACCCGAACCCTAACCCGAACCCTAACCAGAACCCTAACTTTAACCCTAAAACTAAACCTAACCCGAACCCTAACCCGAAACCTAACCCTAACCCTAACCCGAACCCTAACCCTATCCCGAACCCTAAACCTAACCCGAACCCGAACCCGAAACCTAACCCTAACCCTAACCCGAACCCTAACCATAAACCTAACCCTAAACCGAACCCTAACTCAAACCCGAACCCTAACCCGAACCCTAACCCGAACCCTAACCCTAACCCTAACCCTAACAAGAACCCGAACCCTAACCCTAACCAGACCCCTAACCCGAAACCTAACACGAACCCTAAACCTAACCCTAACCCTAACTCTAACGCGAACCCTAACCCTAACCCTAACCCGAACCCTAACCATAATCCGAACCCTAACACTAACCCTAACCCTAACCCGAACCCTAAACCTAACCCTAAACCGAACCCTAACCCTAACCCTAAACCGAACCCGAACCCTAACCCGAACCCTAACCCTAACCCTAATCCGAACCCTAACCCTAATCCTAACCCTAACGCTAACCCGAACCCGAACCATATGGCTAAACCTAACCCGAACCCTAACCCTAACCCTAACCCTAACACAAACCCTAACCCTAACCCTAACCCTTACCCGAACCTTAACCCGAACCCTAACCCTAACCCTAACCCGAACTCTAACCCTAACCCTAACCCTAACCCGAACACTAACCCTAAAGCGAACCCTAACCTAACCCAAATCGAACCCTAACCCTAACCCTAAATCTAACTCTAACACTAACCCCTAACCCTACCACGAACCCTAACCCTAACCCTAACCCGAACCAGAACCCTAACCCCTAACCCTAACACGAACCCGAACCCTAAACCTAAACCTAACCCTAACCCTAACCCGAACCCGAACCCTAATCCTAACTCTAACCCTAACCTTAACCCTAACCCGAACCCTAACCCGAACCCTAACCCGAACCCTAACTCTAACCCTAACCCTAACCCTAACCCGAACCCTAATCCTAACCCCTAAACCTAAACCTAAACCTAACCCTAACCCGAACCCTAACCCTAACCCCTAACACTAACCTTAACCCTAACCCTAAACCGAACCCTAACCCTAACCCTATCCCTAAACCTAAACCTAACCCGAACCCGAACCCTAACCCGAACCCTATCCCTAACCCTAATCCGAACCCTAAACCTAACCCTAACCCTAACCCTAAACCTAACCCGAACCTGAACCCTAACCCTAACCCTAACCCAAACCCGAACCCTAACCCTAACCCGAACCCTAACCCTAACCCGAACCCTAAACCTAACCCGAAGCCTAACCCTAACCCGAACCCGAACTCTAACCCTAAACCTAACCCGAACCCTAACCGTAACCCTAACCCTAACCCTAAACCTAAAGCTAACCCGAAACCTAACCCTAACCCTAACCCGAACCCTAACCCTATCCCGAACACTAAACCTAACCCGAACCCGAACCCGAACCCTAACCCTAACCCGAAACCTAACCCTAACCCTAACCCTAACCCGAACCCTAACTCAAACCCGAACCCTAACCCGAACCCGAACCCTAAACCTAACCCGAACCCGAACCCTAACCCTAACCCCAACTCTAACGCTAACCCTAACCTGAACCCTAAACCTAACCCTAACCCGAACCCTAACCCTAACCCGAACCCTAAACCTAACCCTAACCCGAATCCTAACCCTAACCCGAACCCGAACATGAACCCTAACCCTAACCCTAACCCGAAACCTAACGCTAACCCTAACCCTAACCCTAACCCCTAACCCTAAACTGAACCCTAACCCTAACCCGAACCCTAAACCTAACCCTAACCCGAACCCTAACCCTAACTCGAACCCTAACCCGAATCCTAACCCTAACCCTAATCCGAAACCTAACCCTAACCCTAACCCTAACGCTAACCTGAACCCGAACCATAACCCTAAACCTAACCCGAACACTAACCCTAACCCTAACCCTAACCCGAACCCTAACCCTAACCCTAACCCTTACCCGAACCTTAACCCGAACCCTAACCCTAACCCTAACCTGAACTCTAACTCTAACCCTAAACCTAACCCGAACACTAACCCTAAACCAAACCCTAACCCTAACCCTAACCCTAACCCGAACCCTAACCCTAAACCTAACCTAACCCAAATCGAACCCTAACCCTAACCCTAACTCTAACTCTAACACTAACAACTAAACCTACCCCGAACCCTAACCCTAACCCTAACCCGAACCCGAACCCTAAACCTAACCGTAACCCTAACTCTAATCCTAACCCGAACCCGAACCCTAACCCTATCCAGAACCCTAACCCTAACCCTAACCCGATTCCGAACCCTACCCGAACCCTGACCCTAACCCTAACGCGAACCCTAACCCTAACACGAACCCTAACCCTAACCCGAACCCGAACCCTAACCCTAACCCGAACCCTAACCCTAACCCGAACCCGACCCTAACCCTAAACCTAACCCTAAACCTAAACCGAACCCGAAACCTAACCCTAACCCGAAATCTAACCCTAACACTAACCCTAACTCTAACCCCAACCCTAACCCTAACCCTAACACTAACCTTAACCCGAACCCTAACCCTAACCCTAACCCTAACCCTAACCCTAACCCGAACACGAACCCTCACCCTAACCCCTAAACCGAACCCTAACCATAACCGAAACCTAACCCTAACCTGAACCCTAACCCTAACCCTAACCCTAACCCGAACCTGAACCCTAACCCGAACCCTAACCCTAACCCTAACCCGAACCCTAACCCTAACCCTAACCCGAACCCTAACCCGAACCCTAACTCTAACCCTAACCCCTAACCCTAACCCGAAACCTAACCCTAACCCGAACCCTAACCCGAACCCTAACCCGAACCCAAACCATAAACCTAACCCTAATCCTAACTCGAACCCTAAACCGAACCCTAACCCGAACCCTAACCCTAACCCGAACCCTAACCCGAAATCTAACCCGACCCTAACCCTAACCCCTAACCCTAACACTAACCCGAACCCGATCCCTAACCCGAACCCTAACCCTAACCCTAAACCGAACCCTAACCCTAACCATAACCCTAAACCTAACCCTAACCCGAACCCTAAACTTAACCCTAAACAAAACCCTAACCCTAACCCTAACCATAACCCTAACCCGAACCCTAACCCTAACCCGAACCCTAAACCTAACCTAACCCTAACCCTAACCCGAACCCGAACCCTAACCCTAACCCGAACCCTCACCCTAACCCTAACCCTAACCCTAACCCCAACACTAATCCTAACCCTAACCCTAACCTTAACCCGATCCCTAAACCTAACCCAAAACCTAACCCTAACACGAACCCGAACCCTCACCCTAACAAATAACCCGAACCCTAACCCTAACCCGAAACCTAACCCTAACCTGAACCCTAACCCTAACCCTAACCCGAACCCGAACCCTAACCCGAACCCTAACCCAAACCCTAATCCGAACCCTAACTCTAACCCGAACCCTAACCCGAACCCTAACCGGAACCCTAACTCTAACCCTAACCTTAACCCTAACCCGAATCCTAACCCTAACCCTAACCCTAAACCTAACCCTAACCCTAACACGAACCCTAACCCGAACCCATACCCGAACCCTACCCCGAACCCTAACTCTAACCCTAACCCTAACCCTAACCCGAACCATAACCCTAACCCCTAACCCTAACCCTAAACCTAACCCTAACCCGAACCCTAACCCTAACCCTAACCCTAACACTAACCCTAAACCTAACCCTAAACCGAACCCTAACCCTAACCCTAACCCTAAATCTAACCCGACCCCGAACCCTAACCCGAACCCTACCCCTAACCCTAATCCGAACCCTAACCCGAAACCTGCCTGAACACCAACCCTAACCCTAACCCGAACCCGAACCCTAACCCTAACCCTAACCCGAACCCGAACCCTAACCCTAACCAGACCGCTAACCCGAACCCTAACACGAAACCTAACCCTAACCCTAAACCTAACTCTAACGCGAACCCTAACCCTAACCCTAACCCGAACCCTAACCCTAACCCGAACCCTAATCCTAACCCCTAAACCTAACCCTAACCCTAACCCTAACCCGAACCCTAACCCTAACCCCTAACACTAACCTTAACCCTAACCCTAAACCGAACCCTAACCCTAACCCTAACCATAACCCGAACCCTAACACTAACCCTAACCCTAACCCGAACCCTAAACCTAACCCTAAACCGAACCCCAACCCTAACCCTAAACCGAACCCGAACCCTAACCCGAACCCTAACCCTAACCCTAATCCGAACCCTAACCCTAATCCTAACCCTAACGCTAACCGGAACCCGACCATAACGCTAAACCTAAACCGAACCCTAACCCTAACCCTAACCCTAACATAAACCCTAACCCTAACCCTAACCCTTACCCGAACCTTAACCCGAACCCTAACCCTAACCCTAACCCGAACTCTAACCCTAACCCTAACCCTAACCCGAACACTAACCCTAAAGCGAACCCTAACACTAACACTAACCCTAACCCAAACCCTAAACCTAACCCTAACCTAACCCAAATCGAACCCTAACCTTAACCCTAAATCTAACTCTAACACTAACCCCTAACCCTACCACGAACCCTAACCCTAACCCTAACCCGAACCCGAACCCTAACCCCTAACCCTAACCCGAACCCGAACCCTAAACCTAACCCTAACCCTAACTCTAACCCGAACCCGAACCCTAACCCTAACTCTAACCCTAACCTTAACCCTAACCCGAACCCTAACCCGAACCCTAACCCGAACCCTAACCTTAACCCTAACCCTAACCCGAACCCGAACCCTAACCCCTAACCCTAACCCGAACCCGAACCCTAAACCTAACCGTAACCCTAACTCTAATCCTAACCCGAACCCGAACCCTAAACCTATCCAGAACCCTAACCCTAACCCTAACCCGAACCCGAACCCTAACCCGAACCCTAACACTAACCCTAAACCGAACCCTAACCCTAACCATAACCCTAAACCTAACCCTAACCCGAACCCTAAACTTAACCCTAAACAAAACCCTAACCCTAACCCTAACCATAACCCTAACCCGAACCCTAACCCTAACCCGAACCCTAAATCTAACCTAACCCTAACCCTAACCCGAACCCGAACCCTAACCCTAACCCGAAACCTCACCCTAACCCTAACCCTAACCCTAACACCAACACTAACCCTAACCCTAACCCTAACCTTAACCCGAACCCTAAACCTAACCCTAACCCTAACCCTAACACGAACCCGAACACTCACCCTAACAAATAACCCGAACCCTAACCCTAACCCGAAACCTAACCCTAACCTGAATCCTAACCCTAACCCTAACCCGAACCCGAACCCTAACCCGAACCCTAACCCAAACCCTAATCCGAACACTAACTCTAACCCGAACCCTAACCCGAACCCTAACCGGAACCCTAACTCTAACCCTAACCCTAACCCTAACCCGAATCCTAACCCTAACCCTAACCCGAACCCGAACCCTAACCCGAACCCTAACCCAAACCCTAATCCGAACCCTAACTCTAACCCGAACCCTAACCCGAACCCTAACCGGAACCCTAACTCTAACCCTAAACCTAACCCTAACCCGAATCCTAACCCTAACCCTAACCCTAACCCTAAACCTAACCCTAACCCTAACACGAACCCTAACCCGAACCCATACCCGAACCCTACCCCGAAACCTAACTCTAACCCTAACCCTAACCCTAACCCGAACCCTAACCCTAACCCCTAACCCTAACCCTAACCCTAACCCTAACCCGAACCCTAACCCTAACCCTACCACTAACACTAACCCTAAACCTAACCCTAAACCGAACCCTAACCCTAACCCTAACCCTAAATCTAACCCGAACCCGAACCCTAACCCGAACCCTACCCCTAACCCTAATCCGAACCCTAAC
This sequence comes from Urocyon cinereoargenteus, assembly GCA_032313775.1. NCBI lineage: Eukaryota > Metazoa > Chordata > Mammalia > Carnivora > Canidae > Urocyon > Urocyon cinereoargenteus. The sequence goes on along the minus strand of JAVLSZ010000015.1, from coordinate 1,328,540 downwards.
CATAACCCTAACCCTAACCCGAACCTGAACCCTAACACTAACCCTAACCCTAACCCGAACCTGAACCCTAACACTAACCCTAACCCAAACCCGAACACTAACCCTAACCCGAACCCTAACCCTAACCCAAACCCTAAACCTAACCCGAAGCCTAACCCTTACCCGAACCCGAACCCTAACCCTAACCCTAACCCGAAACCTAACCGTAACACTAACCCGAACCCTAACCCTAAAGCTAACCCGAAACCTAACCCTAACCCTAACCAGAACCCTAACCCTATCCCGAACCCTAGACCTAACCCGAACCCGAACCCGAACCCTAACCCTAACCCGAACCCTAACCCTAAACCTAACCCTAAACCGAACCCTAACTCAAACCCGAACCCTAACCCGAACCCTAACCCGAACCCTAACCAGAACCCTAACTTTAACCCTAACCCTAAACCTAACCCGAACCCTAACCCGAACCCTAAACCGAACCCTAACCCCGAACCCGAACCCTAACCCTAACCCTAACCCTAAACCGAACCCTAACCCGAAACCTGCCTGAACCCCAACCCTAACCCTAGCCCGAACTCGAAACCTAACCCTAACCCGAACCCTAACCCTAACCCGAAACCTAACCCTAACCCTAACCCTAACCCGAACCCGAACCCTAACCCTAACCAGACCCCTAACCCGAACCCTAACACGAACCCTAACCCTAACCCTAACCCTAACTCTAACGCGAACCCTAACCCTAACCCTAACCCGAACCCTAACCATAACCCGAACCCTAACACTAACCCTAATCCTAACCCGAACCCTAAACCTAACCCTAAACCGAACCCTAACCCTAACCCTAAAACGAACCCGAACCCTAACCCGAACCCTAACCCTAACCCTAATCCGAACCTAAACCTAATCCTAACCCTAACGCTAACCCGAACACGAAACATAACGCTAAACCTAACCCGAAACCTAACCCTAACCCTAACCCTAACACGAACCCTAACCCTAACCCTAACCCTTCCCCGAACCTTAACCCGAACCCTAACCCTAACCCTAACCCGAACTCTAACCCTAACCCTAACCCTAACCCGAACACTAACCCTAAAGCGAACCCTAACACTAACCCTAACCCTAACCCAAACCCTAAACCTAACCCTAACTTAACCCAAATCGAACCCTAACCCTAACCCTAAATCTAACTCTAACACTAACCCCTAACACTACCCCGAAACCTAACCCTAACCCTAACCCGAACCCGAACCCTAACCCCTAACCCTAACCCGAACCCTAACCCTAACCCCTAAACCTAACCCTAACCCTAACCCTAACCCTAACCCGAACCCGAACCCAAACCCTAACTCTAACCCTAACCTTAACCCTAACCCGAACCCTAACCCGAACCCTAAACCGAACCCTAACTCTAACCCTAACTCTAACCCTAACCCGAACCCTAATCCTAACCCCTAAACCTAACCCTAACCCTAACCCTAACCCGAACCCTAACCCTAACCCCTAACACTAACCTTAACCCTAACCCTAAACCGAACCCTATCCCTAACCCTATCCCTAACCCTAAACCTAACCCGAACCTGAACCCTAACCCGAACCCTACCCCTAACCCTAATCCGAACCCTAAACCTAACCCTAACCCTAACCCTAAACCTAACCCGAACCTGAACCCTAACCCTAACCCTAACCCAAACCCGAACCCTAACCCTAACCCGAACCCTAACCCTAACCCGAACCCTAAACCTAACCCGAAGCCTAACCCTAACCCGAACCCGAACTCTAACCCTAAACCTAACTCGAACCCTAACCGTAACCCTAACCCGAAACCTAAAACTAAAGCTAACCCGAAACCTAACCCTAACCCTAACCCGAACCCTAACCCTATCCCGAAAACTAAACCTAACCCGAACCCGAACCCGAACCCTAACCCTAACCCGAAACCTAACCCTAACCCTAACCCTAACCCGAAACCTAACTCAAACCCGAACCCTAACCCGAACCCGAACCCTAACCCTAACCCGAACCCGAACCCTAACCCTAACCCCAACTCTAACGCTAACCCTAACCCGAACCCTAAACCTAACCCTAACCCGAACCCTAACCCTAACCCGAACACTAACCCTAACCCTAACCAGAATCCTAACCCTAACCCGAACCCGAACACGAACCCTAACCCTAACCCTAACCCGAACCCTAACGCTAACCCTAACCCTAACCCTAACCCCTAACCCTAACCTGAACCCTAACCCTAAACCGAACCCTAAACCTAACCCTAACACGAACCTTAACCCTAACTCGAACCCTAACCCGAACCCTAACCCTAACCCTAACCCTAACCCGAACCCTAACCCGAACTCTAACCCGACCCTAACCCTAACCCCTAACCCAAACACTAACCCGAACCCAAACCCTAACCCGAACCCTAACCCTAACCCTAAACCGAACCCTAAACCTAACCATAACCCTAAAACTAACCCTAACCCGAACCCTAACACTAACCCTAACCCAATCTCTAACCCTAACCCTAACCCTAACCCGAACCCTAACATTAACCCTAACAAAACCTTAACCCTAACCCTAACCATAACCCTAACCCGAACCCTAACCCTAACCCGAACCCTAAACCTAACCTAACCCTAACCCTAACCCGAACCCGAACCCTAACCCTAAACCTAACCCTAACCCTAACCCTAACCCTAACCCGAACCCGAACCCTAACCCGAACCCTAACCCGAACCCTAACCCGAACCCTAACCCGAACCATAACCCGAACCCTAAACCGAACCCTAACCCGAACCCTAACCATAACCCTAACCCGGACCCTAACCGGAACACTAACCCTTACCCTAACCCGAACCCTAACCCTAAACCGAACCCGAAACCTAACCAGAACTCTAACCCTAACCCTAACCCTAACCCTAACCCGAACCCGAGCCCTAACCCTAACCATAACCCGAACCCTAACCCCTAACCCGAACCGGAACCCGTACCCTAACCCGAACCCGAACCCTAACCCTACCCCGAACCCGAACCCAAACCATAACCCTCACCCTAACACGAACCCTAACCCTAACCTTAAAACTAAACCTAACCCGAACCCTATCCCTAACCCTAACCCTAACCCTAACCCTAACCCCAACACTAAACCTAACCCGAACCCTAACCCGAACCCTAACCCGAACCCTAACCCTAACCCTAACGCGAACCCTAACCCTAACCCTAACCCGAACCCTAACACTAACCCGAACCCTAACCTTAACCGGAACCCGAACCCTAACCCTAACCCTAACCCTAACCCGAACCCTAACCCGAACCCTAACCCGAACCCTAACCCGAACCCTAACCCGAAACCTAACACGAACCATAACCCTAACCCTAACCCGAACCCTAACCCTAACACTAACCCGAACCCTAACCCGAACCCTAAACCTAAACCCTAACAATAACCCTAACCCGAACCCTAACCCTAACCCTAACCTGAACCCTAACCCTAACCCTAAACCGAACCCGAACCCTAACCCGAACCCTAACCCTAACCCTAATCCGAACCCTAACACTAACCCTAACCTTAACCCTAAACCGAAACGGAACCCTAACCCTAAACCTAACCCGAACCCTAACCCTAACCCTAACCCTAACCCGAACCTTAACCCTAAACCGAACCCTAACCCTAACCCTAACACTAACCCCAACCCTAACCATAAACCTAACCTGACCCTAATCCGAACCCTAACCCTAACGCTAATTCTAACCCTAACCCTAACATTAAACCCCTAACCCTACCCCGAACTCTAACCCTAACCCTAACCCGAACCCGAACACTAACCCCTAACCCTAACCCGAACCCGACCCTAAACCTAACCCGAACCCTAACCCTAACACTAACCCTAACCCGAACCTGAACCCTAACCCTAATCCTAACCCGAACCCTAACCCTAACCCTAACCCGAACCCGACCCTAACCCGAACCCTAACCCTAACCCTAACGCGAAACCTAACCCTAACACGAACCCTAACCCTAACCCGAAACCGAACCCTAACCCTAACCTTAACCCGAACCCGAACCCTAACCCTAACACGAACCCGAACCCTAACCCTAACCCTAACCCTAAACCTAACCCGAAACCGAACCCTAACCCTAACCCTAACCATAACCCCAACCCTAACCCTAATTCTAACCCTAACCCTAACACGAACCCTAACCCTAATCCTAAACCTAACCCGAACCCTAACCCGAACCCTACCCCTAAACCTAATCCGAACCCTAACCCTAACCCTAACCCTAACCCTAACTCGAACCTGAACCGTAACCCTAACCCTAACCCGAACCCTAACCCTAACCCGAACCCTAACCCTAACCCGAACCCTAAACCTAACCTGAAGACTAACCCTAACCCGAACCCTAAACCTAACCCTAACCCGAACCCTAACTCTAACCCTAACCCGAACCCTAACCCTAAACCTAACCCGAAACCTAACCCTAACCCTAACACGAACCCTAACCCTAACCCGAAACCTAAACCTAACACGAAACCGAACCCGAACCCTAACCCTAACCGGAACCCTAACCCTAAACCTAACCCTAACCCGAACCCTAACTCAAACCCGAACCCTAACCCGAAACCGAACCCTAACCCTAACCCGAACCCGAACCCTAACCCTAAACCCAACCCTAACCCTAACCCTAACCCGAACCCTAAACCTAACCTAACCCTAACCCTAACCCGAACCCGAACCCTAACCCTAACCCGAACCCTCACCCTAACCCTAACCCTAACCCTAACCCCAACACTAACCCTAACCCTAACCCTAACCTTAACCCGAACCCTAACCCTAACCCTAACCCTAACCCTAACACGAACCCGAACCCTCACCCTAACAAATAACCCGAACCCTAACCCTAACCCGAAACCTAACCCTAACCTAAACCCTAACCCTAACCCTAACCCGAACCCTAAACCGAACCCTAACCCAAACCCTAATCCGAACCCTAACTCTAACCCGAACCCTAACCCGAACCCTAACCGGAACCCTAACTCTAACCCTAACCCTAACCCGAATCCTAACCCTAACCCTAACCCGAACCCGAACCCTAACCCGAACCCTAACCCAAACCCTAATCCGAACCCTAACTCTAACCCGAACCCTAACCCGAACCCTAACCGGAACCCTAACTCTAACCCTAACCCTAACCCTAACCCGAATCCTAACCCTAACCCTAACCCTAAACCTAACCCTAACCCTAACACGAACCCTAACCCGAACCCATACCCGAACCCTACCCCGAAACCTAACTCTAACCCTAACCCTAACCCTAACCCGAACCCTAAACCTAACCCCTAACCCTAACCCTAACCCTAACCCTAACACGAACCCTAACCCTAAGCCTACCCCTAACACTAACCCTAAACCTAACCCTAAACCGAACCCTAACCCTAACCCTAACCCTAAATCTAACCCGAACCCGAACCCTAACCCGAACCCTACCCCTAACCCTAATCCGAACCCTAACCATAACCCTAACCCTAACCCGAACCTGAACCCTAACACTAACCCTAACCCTACCCCGAACCTGAACCCTAACACTAACCCTAACCCAAACCCGAACACTAACCCTAACCCGAACCCTAACCCTAACCCGAACCCTAAACCTAACCCGAAGCCTAACCCTAACCCGAACCCGAACCCTAACCCTAACCCTAACCCGAAACCTAACCGTAACACTAACCCGAACCCTAACCCTAAAGCTAACCCGAAACCTAACCCTAACCCTAACCAGAACCCTAACCCTATCCCGAACCCTAGACCTAACCCGAACCCGAACCCGAACCCTAACCCTAACCCGAACCCTAACCCTAAACCTAACCCTAAACCGAACCCTAACTCAAACCCGAACCCTAATCCGAACCCTAACCCGAACCCTAACCAGAACCCTAACTTTAACCCTAACCCTAAACCTAACCCGAACCCTAACCCGAACCCTAACCCGAACCCTAACCCCGAACCCGAACCCTAACCCTAACCCTAACCCTAAACCGAACCCTAACCCGAAACCTGCCTGAACCCCAACCCTAACCCTAGCCCGAACTCGAAACCTACCCCTAACCCGAACCCTAACCCTAACCCGAAACCTAACCCTAACCCTAACCCTAACCCGACCCCGAACCCTAACCCTAACCAGACCCCTAACCCGAACCCTAACACGAACCCTAACCCTAACCCTAACCCTAACTCTAACGCGAACCCTAACCCTAACCCTAACCCGAACCCTAACCATAACCCGAACCCTAACACTAACCCTAACCCTAACCCGAACCCTAAACCTAACCCTAAACCGAACCCTAACCCTAACCCTAAACCGAACCCGAACCCTAACCTGAACCCTAACCCTAACCCTAATCCGAACCCTAACCCTAATCCTAACCCTAACGCTAACCCGAACACGAACCATAACGCTAAACCTAACCCAAAACCTAACCCCAACCCTAACCCTAACACGAACCCTAACCCTAACCCTAACCCTTACCCGAACCTTAACCCGAACCCTAACCCTAACCCTAACCCGAACTCTAACCCTAACCCTAACCCTAACCCGAACACTAACCCTAAAGCGAACCCTAACACTAACCCTAACCCTAACCCAAACACTAAACCTAACCCTAACTTAACCCAAATCGAACCCTAACCCTAACCCTAAATCTAACTCTAACACTAACCCCTAACACTACCCCGAACCCTAACCCTAACCCTAACCCGAACCCGAACCCTAACCCCTAACCCTAACCCGAACCCGAACCCTAAACCTAACCCTAACCCTAACCCTAACCCTAACCCGAACCCTAAACCGAACCCTAACTCTAAACCTAACCCTAACCCTAACCCGAACCCTAACCCTAACCCCTAAACCTAACCCTAACCCTAACCCTAACCCGAACCCTAACCCTAACCCCTAACACTAACCTTAACCCTAACCCTAAACCGAACCCTAACCCTAACCCTATCCCTAACCCTAAACCTAACCCGAACCCGAACCCTAACCCGAACCCTACCCCTAACCCTAAACCTAACCCGAACCTGAACCCTAACCCTAACCCTAACCAAACCCGAACCTGACCCCTAACCCTAACCCTAACCCAAACCCGAACCCTAACCCTAACCCGAACCCTAACCCTAACCCGAACCCTAAACCTAACCCGAAGCCTAACCCTAACCCGAACCCGAACTCTAACCCTAAACCTAACCCGAAACCTAACCGTAACCCTAACCCGAAACCTAAAACTAAAGCTAACCCGAAACCTAACCCTAACCCTAACACGAACCCTAACCCTATCCCGAAAACTAAACCTAACCCGAACCCGAACCCGAACCCTAACCCTAACCCGAAACCTAACCCTAACCCTAACCCTAACCCGAAACCTAACTCAAACCCGAACCCTAACCCGAACCCGAACCCTAACCCTAACCCGAACCCGAACCCTAACCCTAACCCCAACTCTAACCCTAACCCTAACCCGAACCCTAACCCTAACCCGAACACTAACCCTAACCCTAACCAGAATCCTAACCCTAACCCGAACCCGAACACGAACCCTAACCCTAACCCTAACCCGAACCCTAACGCTAACCCTAACCCTAACCCTAACCCCTAACCCTAACCTGAACCCTAACCCTAAACCGAACCCTAAACCTAACCCTAACACGAACCCTAACCCTAACTCGAACCCTAACCCGAACCCTAACCCTAACCCTAACCCGAACCCGAACCCTAACCCGAATTCTAACCCGACCCTAACCCTAACCCCTAACCCAAACACTAACCCGAACCCAAACCCTAACCCGAACCCTAACCCTAACCCTAAACCGAACCCTAAACCTAACCATAACCCTAAAACTAACCCTAACCCGAACCCTAACACTAACCCTAACCCAATCGCTAACCCTAACCCTAACCCTAACCCGAACCCTAACCTTAACCCTAAACAAAACCCTAACCCTAACCCTAACCATATCCCTAACCCGAACCCTAACCCTAACCGGAACCCTAAACCTAACCTAACCCTAACCCTAACCCGAACCCGAACCCTAACCCTAAACCTAACCCTAACCCTAACCCTAAACCTAACCCGAACCCGAACCCTAACCCGAACCCTAACCCGAACCCTAACCCGAACCCTAACCCGAACCATAACCCGAACCCTAAACCGAACCCTAACCCGAACCCTAACCATAACCCTAACCCGGACCCTAACCGGAACACTAACCCTAACCCTAACCCGAACCCTAACCCTAAACCGAACCCGAAACCTAACCAGAACTCTAACCCTAACCCTAACCCTAACCCTAACCCGAACCCGAGCCCTAACCCTAACCATAACCCGAACCCTAACCCCTAACCCGAACCGGAACCCGTACCCTAACCCGAACCCGAACCCTAACCCTACCCCGAACCCGAACCCAAACCATAACCCTCACCCTAACCCGAACCCTAACCCTAACCCTAATCCTAAACCTAACCCGAACCCTAACCCTAATCCAAACCCTAACCCTAACCCTAACCCCAACACTAAACCTAACCCGAACCCTAACCCGAACCCTAACCCGAACCCTAACCCTAACCCTAATCCGAACCCTAACCCTAACCCTAACACGAACCCTAACCCTAACCTGAACCCGAACCCTAACCCTAACCCTAACCCGAACCCTAACCCGAACCTTAACCCGAACCCTAACCTGAACCCTAACCCGAAACCTAACACGAAACCTAACCCTAACCCTAACCCGAACCCTAACCCTAACACTAACCCGAACCCTAACCCGAACCCTAAACCTAACCCTAACAATAACCCTAACCCGAACCCTAACCCTAACCCTAACCTGAACCCTAACCCTAACCCTAAACCGAACCCGAACCCTAACCCGAACCCTAACCCTAACCCTAATCCGAACCCTAACACTAACCCTAACCTTAACCCTAAACCGAACCGGAACCCTAACCCTAAACCTAACCCGAACCCTAACCCTAACCCTAACCCTAACCCGAACCTTAAACCTAAACCGAACCCTAACCCTAACCCTAACCCTAACCCCAACCCTAACCCTAACCCTAACCTGACCCTAATCCGAACCCTAACCCTAACCCTAATCCTAACCCTAACCCTAACATTAAACCCCTAACCCTACCCCGAACTCTAACCCTAACCCTAACCCGAACCCGAACACTAACCCCTAACCCTAACCCGAACCCGACCCTAAACCTAACCCGAACCCTAACCCTAACACTAACCCTAACCCGAACCCGAACCCTAACCCTAACCCTAACCCGAACCCTAACCCTAACCCTAACCCGAACCCGACCCTAACCCGAACCCTAACCCTAACCCTAACGCGAAACCTAACCCTAACACGAACCCTAAACCTAACCCGAAACCGAACCCTAACCCTAACCTTAACCCGAACCCGAACCCTAACCCTAACACGAACCCGAACCCTAACCCTAACCCTAACCCTAAACCTAACCCGAAACCGAACCCTAACCCTAACCCTAACCATAACCCCAACCCTAACCCTAATTCTAACCCTAACCCTAACACGAACCCTAACCCTAATCCTAAACCTAACGCGAACCCTAACCCGAACCCTACCCCTAAACCTAATCCGAACCCTAACCCTAACCCTAACCCTAACCCTAACCCTAACTCGAACCTGAACCGTAACCCTAACCCTAACCCGAACCCGAACCCTAACCCTAACCCGAACCCTAACCCTAACCCGAACCCTAAACCTAACCTGAAGCCTAACCCTAACCCGAACCCTAAACCTAACCCTAACCCGAACCCTAACCCTAACCCTAACCCGAACCCTAACCCTAAACCTAACCCGAAACCTAACCCTAACCCTAACACGAACCCTAACCCTAACCCGAAACCTAAACCTAACACGAAACCGAACCCGAACCCTAACCCTAACCGGAACCCTAACCCTAACCCTAACCCTAACCCGAACCCTAACTCAAACCCGAACCCTAACCCGAAACCGAACCCTAACCCTAACCCGAACCCGAACCCTAACCCTAACCCCAACCCTAACCCTAACCCTAACCCGAACCCTAAACCTAACCCTAACCCGAACCCTAACCCTAACCCGAACCCTAACCCTAAAACTAACCCGAATCCTAACCCTAACCCTAACACGAACCCTAACCCTAACCCTAACCCTAATCCTAACCCGAACCCAAACCCTAACCCTAACCCGAACCCGAACCCTAACCCTAACCCGAACCCGAAACCTAACCCTAACCCCAACCCTAACCCTAACCCTAACCCGAACCCTAAACCTAACCCTAACCCGAACCCTAACCCTAACCCGAACCCTAACCCTAACCCTAACCCGAATCCTAACCCTAACCCTAACACGAACCCTAACCCTAACCCGAAACCGAACCCTAACCCTAACCTTAACCCGAACCCGAACCCTAACCCTAACACGAACCCGAACCCTAACCCTAACCCTAACCCTAAACCTAACCCGAAACCGAACCCTAACCCTAACCCTAACCATAACCCCAACCCTAACCCTAATTCTAACCCTAACCCTAACACGAACCCTAACCCTAATCCTAAACCTAACCCGAACCCTAACCCGAACCCTACCCCTAAACCTAATCCGAACCCTAACCCTAACCCTAACCCTAACCCTAACTCGAACCTGAACCGTAACCCTAACCCTAACCCGAACCCTAACCCTAACCCGAACCCTAACCCTAACCCGAACCCTAAACCTAACCTGAAGACTAACCCTAACCCGAACCCTAAACCTAACCCTAACCCGAACCCTAACTCTAACCCTAACCCGAACCCTAACCCTAAACCTAACCCGAAACCTAACCCTAACCCTAACACGAACCCTAACCCTAACCCGAAACCTAAACCTAACACGAAACCGAACCCGAACCCTAACCCTAACCGGAACCCTAACCCTAAACCTAACCCTAACCCGAACCCTAACTCAAACCCGAACCCTAACCCGAAACCGAACCCTAAACCTAACCTGAAGACTAACCCTAACCCGAACCCTAAACCTAACCCTAACCCGAACCCTAACTCTAACCCTAACCCGAACCCGAACCCTAACCCTAAACCCAACCCTAACCCTAACCCTAACCCGAACCCTAAACCTAACCTAACCCTAACCCTAACCCGAACCCGAACCCTAACCCTAACCCGAACCCTCACCCTAACCCTAACCCTAATCCTAACCCCAACACTAACCCTAACCCTAACCCTAACCTTAACCCGAACCCTAACCCTAACCCTAACCCTAACCCTAACACGAACCCGAACCCTCACCCTAACAAATAACCCGAACCCTAACCCTAACCCGAAACCTAACCCTAACCTGAACCCTAACCCTAACCCTAACCCGAACCCTAAACCGAACCCTAACCCAAACCCTAATCCGAACCCTAACTCTAACCCGAACCCTAACCCGAACCCTAACCGGAACCCTAACTCTAACCCTAACCCTAACCCGAATCCTAACCCTAACCCTAACCCGAACCCGAACCCTAACCCGAACCCTAACCCAAACCCTAATCCGAACCCTAACTCTAACCCGAACCCTAACCCTAACCCTAACCCGAACCCTAACCATAACCCGAACCCTAACACTAACCCTAACCCTAACCCGAACCCTAAACCTAACCCTAAACCGAACCCTAACCCTAACCCTAAACCGAACCCGAACCCTAACCTGAACCCTAACCCTAACCCTAATCCGAACCCTAACCCTAATCCTAACCCTAACGCTAACCCGAACACGAACCATAACGCTAAACCTAACCCGAAACCTAACCCCAACCCTAACCCTAACACGAACCCTAACCCTAACCCTAACCCTTACCCGAACCTTAACCCGAACCCTAACCCTAACCCTAACCCGAACTCTAACCCTAACCCTAACCCTAACCCGAACACTAACCCTAAAGCGAACCCTAACACTAACCCTAACCCTAACCCAAACACTAAACCTAACCCTAACTTAACCCAAATCGAACCCTAACCCTAACCCTAAATCTAACTCTAACACTAACCCCTAACACTACCCCGAACCCTAACCCTAACCCTAACCCGAACCAAAACCCTAACCCCTAACCCTAACCCGAACCCGAACCCTAAACCTAACCCTAACCCTAACCCTAACCCTAACCCGAACCCGAACCCAAACCCTAACTCTAACCCTAACCTTAACCCTAACCCGAACCCTAACCCGAACCCTAAACCGAACCCTAACTCTAACCCTAACCCTAACCCTAACCCGAACCCTAACCCTAACCCCTAAACCTAACCCTAACCCTAACCCTAACCCGAACCCTAACCCTAACCCCTAACACTAACCTTAACCCTAACCCTAAACCGAACCCTAACCCTAACCCTATCCCTAACCCTAAACCTAACCCGAACCCGAACCCTAACCCGAACCCTACCCCTAACCCTAAACCTAACCCGAACCTGAACCCTAACCCTAACCCTAACCAAACCCGAACCTGACCCCTAACCCTAACCCTAACCCAAACCCGAACCCTAACCATAACCCGAACCCTAACCCTAACCCGAACCCTAAACCTAACCCGAAGCCTAACCCTAACCCGAACCCGAACTCTAACCCTAAACCTAACCCGAAACCTAACCGTAACCCTAACCCGAAACCTAAAACTAAAGCTAACCCGAAACCTAACCCTAACCCTAACACGAACCCTAACCCTATCCCGAAAACTAAACCTAACCCGAACCCGAACCCGAACCCTAACCCTAACCCGAAACCTAACCCTAACCCTAACCCTAACCCGAAACCTAACTCAAACCCGAACCCTAACCCGAACCCGAACCCTAACCCTAACCCGAACCCGAACCCTAACCCTAACCCCAACTCTAACCCTAACCCTAACCCGAACCCTAACCCTAACCCGAACACTAACCCTAACCCTAACCAGAATCCTAACCCTAACCCGAACCCGAACACGAACCCTAACCCTAACCCTAACCCGAACCCTAACGCTAACCCTAACCCTAACCCTAACCCCTAACCCTAACCTGAACCCTAACCCTAAACCGAACCCTAAACCTAACCCTAACACGAACCCTAACCCTAACTCGAACCCTAACCCGAACCCTAACCCTAACCCTAACCCGAACCCGAACCCTAACCCGAATTCTAACCCGACCCTAACCCTAACCCCTAACCCAAACACTAACCCGAACCCAAACCCTAACCCGAACCCTAACCCTAACCCTAAACCGAACCCTAAACCTAACCATAACCCTAAAACTAACCCTAACCCGAACCCTAACACTAACCCTAACCCAATCGCTAACCCTAACCCTAACCCTAACCCGAACCCTAACCTTAACCCTAAACAAAACCCTAACCCTAACCCTAACCATATCCCTAACCCGAACCCTAACCCTAACCGGAACCCTAAACCTAACCTAACCCTAACCCTAACCCGAACCCGAACCCTAACCCTAAACCTAACCCTAACCCT
>JAVLSZ010000015.1:1300000-1310000 GCA_032313775.1 Urocyon cinereoargenteus | reverse complement strand
AACCCTAACCCTAACTCAAACCCTAACCCGAACCCTAACCCTAACCCTAACACTAACCCGAACCCTAACCCGAACTCTAACCCGACACTTACCCTAACCCCTAACCCTAACCCTAACCCGAACCCGAACCCTAACCCGATCCCTAACCCTAACCCTAAACCGAACCCTAAACCTAACCATAACCCTAATCCTAACCCTAACCCGACCCGTAACACTAACCCTAACCGATCTCTAACCCTAACCCTAACCCTAACCCGAACCCTAACCTTAACCCTAAACAAAATCCTAACCCTAACCCTAACCATAACCCTAACCCGAACCCTAACCCTAACCCGAACCCTAACCCTAACCTAACCCTAACACTAACCCGAATCAGAACCCGAACCCTAACCCTAACCCTAACCCTAACCCTAACCCGAAGCCTAAACCTAACCCGAATCCTAACCCTAACCCTAACCCGAACCCTAACACTAACCCTAACCCTAACCCTAACCCTAACCCGAACCCTAACTCTAACCCTAAACCTAACCCTAACCCGAACCCTAACCGTAACCCGAACCCTAACCCGAACCCTAACCCGAACCCTAACACTAACCCTAACCCTAACCCTAACCCGAACCCTACACCTAAACCGAACCGTAACCCTAACCCTAACCCTAACCCGAACCCTAACCCGAACCCTAACCCGAACCCTAACCCTAACCCTAACCCTAACCCGAACCCTAACCCTAACACTAACCCGAACCCTAACCCGAACCCTAACGCTTACCCTAACCATAACCCTAACCCTAACCCTAAACCTAACCCTAAACCGAACCCTAACCCTAACACTAAACCGAACACGAACCCTAACCCGAACCCTAACCCTAACCCTAATCCGAACCCTAAACCTAACCCTAACCCTAACGCTAACCCGAACCCGAACCATAACCCTAAACCTAACCCGAACCCTAACCCTAACCCTAACCCTAACACGAACCGTAACCCTAACCCTAACCCTAACCCGAAACTTAACCAGAACCCTAACCATAACCCTAACCCGAACTCTAACCCTAACCCTAACCCTAACCCGAACACTAACCCTAAACCGAACCCTAACCCTAACCCTAACCCTAACCCTAAACCGAACCCTAACCCTAACCCTAACCTAACCCTAATCCGAACCCTAACCCTAACCCTAACTCTAACTCTAACACTAACCCCTAACACTACCCGAACCCTAACCCTAACCCTAACCCTAACCCGAACCCTAACCCGAAACATACCTGAACCCCAACCCTAACCCTAACCCGAACCCTAACCCTAACACTAACCCTAACCCCAACCCGAACCCTAACCCTAACCAGACCCCTAACCCGAACCCTAACACGAAAACTAACCCTAACCCTAACCCTAACTCTAACCCGAACCCTAACCCTAACCCTAACCCGCACCCTAACCATAACCCGAAACCTAACCCTAACCCTAACACTAATCCGAAACCTAAACCTAACCCGAACCCTAACCCTAAACCTAACCCGAACCCTAAACCTAACCCTAACCCGAACCCTAACCGTAACCCGAACCCTAACCCTAACCCTAACCCTAACCCTAACCCTAACCCGAACCCTAACCCTAACCCGAATACTAACCCGAACCCTAACCCTAACCCTAACCTGAACACTAACCCCTAACCCTAACCCGAACCCGAACCCTAACGCTAACCCTAACCCTAACCCGAACCCTAACTCTAACCCTAAACCTAACCCTAACCCGAACCCTAACCCTAACACGAACTCTAACCCGAACCCTAACCCGAACCCTAACCCTAACCCGAACCCTAACCCTAACCCTAATCCGAACCCTAACCCTAACCCTAACCCTAACCCTAACCCGAACACTAATCCTAACCCTAACCCGAACCCTAACCCTAACCCTAACCGTAACCCTAACCCGAACCCTAACCCTAACCCTAACCCGAACACTAACCCTAAACCAAACCCTAACCCTAACCCTAACCCTAACCCGAACCCTAACCCTAACCCTAACACTTACCCGAACCTTAACCCGAATCCTAATCCTAACCGTAACCCGAACACTAACCCTAAACCAAACCCTAACCCTAACCCTAACCCTAACCCGAACCCTAACCCTCACCCTAACCTAACCCAAATCGAACCCTAAAACTAACCCTAACTCTAACTCTAACACTAACCCCTAACCCTACCCCGAACCCTAACCCTAACCCTAACCCGAACCCGAACCCTAACCCCTAACCCTAACCCGAACCCGAACCCTAAACCTAACCGTAACCCTAACTCTAATCCTAACCCGAACCCGAACCCTAACCCTATCCAGAACCCTAACCCTAACCCTAACCCGATCCCGAACCCTACCCAAACCCTGACCCTAACCCTAACGCGAACCCTAACCGTAACACGAACCCTAACCCTAACCCGAACCCGAACCTTAACCCTAACCCGAACCCGAACCCTAACCCTAACCCGAACCCGAACCCTAACCCTAACCCTAACCCTAAACCTAAACCGAACCCGAAACCTAACCCTAACCCGAAACCTAACCCTAACCCTAACCCTAACTCTAACACCAACCCTAAACCTACTCCTAACCCTAACCTTAACCCGAACCCTAACCCTAACCCTAACCCTAACCCGAACACGAACCCTCACCCTAACCCCTAAACCGAACCCTAACCCTAACCGAAACCTAACCCTAACCTGAACCCTAACCCTAAACCTAACCCTAACCCGAACCCGAACCCTAACCCGAAACCTAACCCTAACCCTAACACGAACCCTAACCCTAACCCTAACCCGAACCCTAACCCGAACCCTAACCCTAACCCTAACCCCTAACCCTAACCCGAACCCTAACCCTAACCCGAAACCTAACCCTAACCCGAACCCTAACCATAAACCTAACCCTAACCCTAACTCGAACCCTAAACAGAACCCTAACCCGAACCCTAACCCTAACCCGAACCCTAACCCGAACTCTAACCCGACCCTAACACTAACCCCTAACCCTAACCCTAACCCGAACCCGAACCCTAACCCGAACCCTAACCCTAACCCTAACCGAAACCTAACCCTAACCATAACCCTAAACCTAACCCTAACCCGAACCCTAAACTTAACCCTAAACAAAACCCTAACCCTAACCCTAACCATAACCCTAACCCGAACACTAACCCTAACCCGAACCCTAAACCTAACCTAACCCTAACCCTAACCCGAACCCGAACCCTAACCCTAACTCGAAACCTCACCCTAACCCTAACCCTAACCCTAACCCCAACACTAACCCTAACCCTAACCCTAACCTTAACCCGAACCCTAACCCTAACCCTAACCCTAACACGAACCCGAACCCTCACCCTAACCCCTAACCCGAACCCTAACCCTAACCCGAAACCTAACCCTAACCTGAACCCTAACCCTAACCCTAACCCGAACACGAACCCTAACCCTAAACCGAACCCGAACCCTAACCCTAACCCGAAACCTAACCCGAACCCAACCCTAAACCGAACCCTAACCCTAACCCTAACCCTAACCCGAACCCTAAACCTAAACCGAACCCGAACCCTAACCATAACCCGAAACCAAACCCGAACCCAACCCTAACGCGAACCCTAACCCTAACCCGAACCCTAACCCTAAACCGAACCCTAACCCGAAACCTAAACCTAACCAGAATCCTAACACTAAAACTAACCCGAATCCTAACCCGAACCCTAACCCTAACCCTAACCCTAACCCTAACCTGAACTCTAACCCTAACCCGACCCCGAACCCGAACTCTAACCCTAACACTAAACCTAACCCTAATCAGAAACCTAACACGAACCCTAACCCGAACCCTAACCCGAACCCTAACCCGAACCCTAACCCTAATCCTAACCCGAACCCTAACCCTAACCGTAACCCTAACCCTAAACTTAACTCGAAACCTAACCCTAACCCTAACCCTAACCCTAACCCGAATCCTAACCTAACACTAACCCGAACCCTAACCCTAAACCGAACCCGAAACCTAACCATAACTCTAACCCTAACCCTAACCCTAACCCTAACCCGAACCCGAGACCTAACCCTAACCATAACCCGAACCCTAACCCCTAACCCGAACCCGAACCCGTACCCTAACCCGAACCCGAACCCTAACCCTACCCCGAACCCGAACCCAAACCATAACCCTCACCCTAACCCGAACCCTAACCCTAACACTAATCCTAACCCTAACCCGAACCCTAACCCTAACCCTAACCCTAACCTTAACCCCAACACTAATCCTAACCCGAACCCTAACCCGAACCCTAACCCGAACCCTAACCCTAACCCTAACCCGAACCCTAACCCTAACCCTAACCCGAACCCTAACCCTAACCCGAACCCTAACCCTAACCGGAACCCGAACCCTAACCCTAACCCTAACCCTAACCCGAACCCTAACCCGAACCCTAACCCAAACGCTAACCCGAACCCTAACCCGAACCCTAACACGAAACCTACCCCTAACCCTAACCCGAACCCTAACCCTAACACTAAACCGAACCCTAACCCGAACCCTAACCCTAACCCTAACCATAACCCTAACCCGAACCCTAACCCTAACCCTAACACGAACCCTAACCCTAACCCTAAACCGAACCCGAACCCTAACCCGAACCTTAACCCTAACCCTAATCCGAACCCTAACACTAACCCTAACTTTAACCCTAACCCGAACCGGAACCCTAACCCTAAACCTAACCCGAACCCTAACCCTAAACCTAACCTTAACCCGAACCCTAACCCTAACCCTAACCCGAACCTTAACCCTAAACCGAACCCTAACCCTAACCCTAACCCTTACCCCAACACTAACCCTAACCCTAACCTGACCCTAATCCGAACCCTAACCCTAACCCTAATCCTAACCCTAACCCTAACATTAAACCCCTAACCCTACCCCGAACACTAACCCTACCCCCTAACCGGAACCCGAACACTAACCCCTAACCCTAACCCGAACCCGACCCTAAACCTAACCCGAACCCTAAACCTAACCCTAACCCGAACCCGAACCCTAACCCTAACCCTAACACGAACACTAACCCTAACCCGAACCCGAACCCTAACCCGAACCCTAAGCCTAACCCTAACAGGCACCCTAACCCTAACACGAATCCTAAACCTAACCCGAACCCGAACCCTAACCCTAACCCGAACCCGAACCCGAACCCTAACCCTAACAAGAACCTGAACCCTAACCCTAACCCTAAACCTAAACCTAACCCGAACCCGAAACCTAACCCTAACTCGAACCCTAACCCTAACCCTAACCCTAACCATAAACCCAACCCTAATCCTAATCCGAACCCTAACCCTAAACCGAACCCTAACCCTAACCCTAATCCTAACCCTAACCCGAACCCTAACACGAACCCTACACCTAAACCTAATCCGAACCCTAACCCTAACCCTAACCCTAACCTGAACCCTAACACTAACCCTAACCCGAACCCGAACCCTAACCCTAACCCGAACCCTAACCCTAACCCGAACCCTAAACCTAACCCGAAGCCTAACCCTAACCCGAACCCGAACCCTAAACCTAACCCTAACGCGAACACTAACCCTAACCCTACCCCGAAGCCTAACCCTAAACCTAACGCGAAACCTAACCCTAACCCTAACCCGAACCCGAACCCTAACTCAAACCCGAACCCTAACCCGAAACCGAACCCTAACCCTAACCCGAACCCGAACCCTAACCCTAACCCCAACCCTAACCCTAACCCTAAACCGAACCCTAACACTAACCCGAACCCTAAACCTAACCCGAACCCGAACCCTAACCCGAAACCTAAGCCTAACCCTAACGCGCACCCTAACCCTAACACGAATCCTAACCCTAACCCAAACCCGAACCCTAACCCTAACCCTAACCCGAACCCGAACCCTAACCCTAAAACGAACCTGAACCCTAACCCTAACCCTAAACCTAAACCTAACCCGAACCCGAACCCTAACCCTAACTCAAACCCTAACCCTAACCCTAACCCTAACCATAACCCCAACCCTAATCCTAATCCGAACCCTAACCCTAAACCGAACCCTAACCCTAACCCTAATCCTAACCCTAACCCGAACCCTAACCTGAACCCTACACCTAAACCTAATCCGAACCCTAACCCTAACCCTAACCCTAACCTGAACCCTAATCCTAACCCTAACCCGAACCCGAACCCTAACCCTAACCCGAACCCTAACCCTAACCCGAACCCTAAACCTAACCCGAAGCCTAACCCTAACCCGAACCCGAACCCTAAACCTAACCCTAACGCGAACCCTAACCCTAACCCTAACCCGAACCCTTACCCTAAACCTAACCCGAAACCTAACCCTAACCCTAACCCTAACCCGAACCCTAACCCTAACCCTAACCCGAACCCGAACCCTAACTCAAACCCGAACCCTAACCCGAAACCGAACCCTAACCCTAACCCGAACCCGAACCCGAACCCTAACCCTAACCCCAACCCTAACCCTAACCCTAACCCGAACCCTAAACCTAACCCTAACCCGAACCCTAACCCTAACCCGAACCCTAACCCTAACCCTAACCCGAACACTAACCCTAACCCTAAACCGAACCCTAACCCTAACCCTAACCCTAATCCTAACCCTAACCCAAACCCTAACCCTAACCCTAAACCGAACCCTAACCCTAACCCTAACCCGAACCCTAACCCTAACCCGAACCCGAACCCTAACCCTAACTCGACCCTAACCCTAACCCTAAACCTAACCCGAACCCTAAACCTAACCCTAACCCGACACCTAACACGAACCCTAACACGAACCCTAACCCTAACCCTAACCCTAAACCTAACACGAACCCTAACCCTAACCCTAACCCGAACCTAACCCCAACCCGAACCCTAACCCTAACCCTAACCCTAACCCGAACCCTAACCCTAAACCGAAACCCGAACCCTAACCCTAACCCGAAACCTAACCCGAAACCAAACCTAACCCGAACCCTAACCCTAAACCGAACCCGAACCCTAACCCTAACCCGAAACCTAACCCGAACCCAACCCTAACCCGAACCCTAACCCTAACCCGAACCCTAACCCTAACCCTAACCCTAACCCGAAACCTAAACCTAACCCGAATCCTAACACTAAAACTAACCCGAATCCTAACCCGAACCCGAACCCTAACCCTAACCCTAACCCTAACCCTAACCCGAACCCTAACTCTAACCCTAAACCTAACCCTAACCCGAACCCTAACCCTAACCCTAACCCGAACCCTACACCTAACCCGAACCGTAACCCTAACCTTAACCCTAACCCGAACCCTAAACCGAACCCTAACCCGAACCCTAACCCTAACCCTAACACGAACCCTAACCCGAACCCTAACCCTGACCCTAACTCTAACCCTAACCCTAACCCTAACCCGAACCCTACACCTAACCCGAACCGTAACCCTAACCTTAACCCTAACCCGAACCCTAACCCGAACCCTAACCCGAACCCTAACCCTAACCCTAACACGAACCCTAACCCGAACCCTAACCCTAACCCTAACCCTAACCGAACCCTAACCCTAACACTAACCCGAACCCTAACCCGAAACCTAACCCTTACCCTAACCATAACCCTAACCCTAACCCTAAACCTAACCCGAACCCAAACCCTAACCCTAACCCTAAACCGAACCCTAACCCGAACCGTAAACCTAACCCTAACCCGAACCCTAACCCTAACCCTAACCCGAACCCTAACCCTAACCCTAACCCTAACCCTAACCCTAACCCGAACTCGAACCCTAACCCGAACCCTAACCCTAAACCTAATCCGAACCCTAACCCTAACCCTAACCCTAACCCTAACCCTAACCCGAACCCGAAACCTAACCCTAACCCGAACCCTAACCCTAACCCTAACCCTAACCCGAACCCAAACCCTAACCCTAACCCTAACCCGAACCCTAACCCGAACACTAACCCTAACCCTAACCCGAACCCTAACCCTAACACTAACCCTAACCCTAACCCGAACCGTAACCCTAACCCTAACCCTAACCCTAACCCGAACACGAACGCTAACCCGAACCCCTAACACGAACCCTAACCCTAACCCGAACCCTAACCCTAACCCGAACCCTAACCCTAACCCTAACCCTAACCCGAATTCGAACCCTAACCCGAACCCTAACCCTAAACCTAATCCGAACCCTAACCCTAACCCTAGCCCTAACCCTAACCCGAACCCGAAACCTAACCCTAACACGAACCCTAACCCTAACCCTAACCCTAACCCGAACCCAAACCCTAACCCTAACCCTAACCCGAACCCTAACCCGAACCCTAACCATAACCATAACCCGAACCCTAAACCTAACCCGAACCCTAACCCGAACCCTAACCCTAACCCTAACCCTAACCCGATCCCTAACCCGAACCCTAACCTGAACCCTAACCCAAACCCTAACGCTAACCCTAACCCTAACCCGAACCCTAACCCGCACCCTAACCCTAACCCGAACCCGATCCCTAACCCTAACCCTAAGCCTAAACCTAACCCTAACCCGAACCCGAAACCTAACCCTAACCCGATCCCTAACCCTAACCCGATCCCTAACCCGCACCCTAAACCGAACCCAAAACCTAACCCTAACCCTAACCCTAACCCTAACCCTAACCCCAACCCTAACCCTAACACTAACCCTAACCCTAAACCTAACCCTAACCACGAACCCTAAAGCTAACACTAAACCTAACCCTAACCCGAACCCTAACCCTAACCCTAACCCGAACCCTAACCCGAACCCTAACCCTAACCCTAACCCGAACCCTAACCCTAACACTAACCCTAACCCTAACCCGAACCCTAACCCTAACCCTAACCCTAACACTAACCCGAACACGAACGCTAACCCGAACCCCTAACCCGAACCCTAACCCTAACCCGAACCCTAACCCTAACTCGAACCCTAACCCGAACCCTAACCCTAAACCTAATCCGAACCCTAACCCTAACCCTAGCCCTAAACCTAACCCGAACCCTAACCCGAACCCTAACACGAACCCTAACCCTAACCCTAACCCTAACCCGAACCCAAACCCTAACCCTAACCCTAACCCGAAACCTAACCCGAACCCTAACCCTAACCCTAACCAGAACCCTAACCCTAACCCGAACCCTAACCCGAACCCTAACCCTAACCCTAACCCTAACCCTAACCCGAACCCTAACCCGAACCCTAACCCGAACCCTAACCCGAACCCTAACGTTAACCCTAACCCTAACCCGAACCCTAACTCGAACCCAAACTCTCACCCGAACCCTAAACCGAACCATAACACTAACCCTAACCCTAACCCGAACCCGAACCCTAACCCTAACCCTAACCCGAACCGTAACCCTAACCCGAACCCTAACCCTAACCCTAACCCCGATCCCGAACCCTAACCCTAACCCTAACCCGAAGCCTAACCCGAACCCTAATCCGAAACCCAACCCTAACCCTAACCCGAACCCGAACCCGAACCCTAACCCTAAACTTAAACCTAACCCGCACCCTAACCCTAACCCGAACCCGATCCCTAACCCTAACCCTAACCCTAAACCTAACCCTAACACGAACCCTAACCCTAAACCGAACCCGAAACCTAACCCTAAACCTAACCCTAACCCTAACCCCAACCCTAACCCTAACACTAACCCTAACCCTAAACCTAACCCTAACCACGAACCCTAAACCTAACACTAAACCTAACCCTAACCCGAACCCTAACCCTAACCCCAAACGTAACCCTAACCCTAACCTGAACACTAACCCCTAAACCTAACCCGAACCCGAACCCTAACCCGAACCCGAACTCTAACCCTAACCCGAACCCTAACCCGAATACTAACCCTAACCCTAACCTAACCCTAATCCGAACCCTAACCCTAACCCTAACCCTAACCTAACCCTAACCCTAACACTAACCCTAA
>JAVLSZ010000015.1:1295000-1297500 GCA_032313775.1 Urocyon cinereoargenteus | reverse complement strand
CCCTAACCCTAACCCTAGCCCTAAACCTAACCCGAACCCTAACCCGAACCCTAACACGAACCCTAACCCTAACCCTAACCCTAACCCGAACCCAAACCCTAACCCTAACCCTAACCCGAAACCTAACCCGAACCCTAACCCTAACCCTAACCAGAACCCTAACCCTAACCCGAACCCTAACCCGAACCCTAACCCTAACCCTAACCCTAACCCTAACCCGAACCCTAACCCGAACCCTAACCCGAACCCTAACCCGAACCCTAACGTTAACCCTAACCCTAACCCGAACCCTAACTCGAACCCAAACTCTCACCCGAACCCTAAACCGAACCATAACACTAACCCTAACCCTAACCCGAACCCGAACCCTAACCCTAACCCTAACCCGAACCGTAACCCTAACCCGAACCCTAACCCTAACCCTAACCCCGATCCCGAACCCTAACCCTAACCCTAACCCGAAGCCTAACCCGAACCCTAATCCGAAACCCAACCCTAACCCTAACCCGAACCCGAACCCGAACCCTAACCCTAAACTTAAACCTAACCCGCACCCTAACCCTAACCCGAACCCGATCCCTAACCCTAACCCTAACCCTAAACCTAACCCTAACACGAACCCTAACCCTAAACCGAACCCGAAACCTAACCCTAAACCTAACCCTAACCCTAACCCCAACCCTAACCCTAACACTAACCCTAACCCTAAACCTAACCCTAACCACGAACCCTAAACCTAACACTAAACCTAACCCTAACCCGAACCCTAACCCTAACCCCAAACGTAACCCTAACCCTAACCTGAACACTAACCCCTAAACCTAACCCGAACCCGAACCCTAACCCGAACCCGAACTCTAACCCTAACCCGAACCCTAACCCGAATACTAACCCTAACCCTAACCTAACCCTAATCCGAACCCTAACCCTAACCCTAACCCTAACCTAACCCTAACCCTAACACTAACCCTAAACCTAACCCGAACCCTAACCCTAACCCTAACCCTAACCGTAAACCTAACCCGAACCCGAAACCTAACCCTAACCCCTAACCCGAACCCTAACCCTAAACCGAACCCTAACCCTAATCCGAACCCTAACCCTAACCCTAACCCTAACCTAACCCTAACCCTAACACTAACCCTAACCCTAACCCGAACCCTAACCCTAACCCTAACCCTAACCCTAACACTAACCCTAATCCGAAAACTAACCCTAACCCTAAACCTAACCCTAACCCTAACACTAACCCCTAAACCTAAACCTAACCCTAACCCCAACCCTAACCCTAAAACTAACCCTAAACCTAACCCGAACCCTAACCCTAACCCTAACCCTAACCCGAACCGTAAATCTAACCCTAACCCTAACCCGAACCTTAACCCGAAACCTAACCATAACCCTAACCCGAACTCTATTCCTAACCCTAACCCTAACCCGAACACTAACCCTAAACCGAACCCTAACCCTAACCCTAACCCTAACCCTAACCTGAACCCAAACCCTAACCCTAACCTAACCCTAATCCGAACCCTAACCATAATCCTAACTCTAACTCTAACACTAACCCCTAAACCTACCCCGAACCCTAACCCTAACCCTAACACGAACCCGAACCCTAACCCCTAACCCTAACCCGAACCCGAACCCTAAACCTAACCCTAACCCTAACCCTAACCCGAACCGAACCCTAACCCTAACCAGAACCCTAACCCTAACCCTTACCCGAACCCGAACCCTAACCCGAACCCTGACCCTAACCCTAACGCGAACCCTAACCCTAACACGAACCCTAACCCTAACCCTAAGCCGAACCCGAACCCTAACCCTAACCCTAACCCGAACCCGAACCCTAACCCTAACCAGAACCCTAACCCTAACCCTAACCCTAAACCTAACCCGAACCCGAACCCTAACCCTAACCCGTACCCTAACACTAACCCTAACCCTAACCCTAACCCTAACCCTAACCCCAACCCTAAACCTAACCCTAACCCTAACCTTAACCCGAACCCTAACCCTAACCCTAACCCTAAACCTAACCCGAACCCGAAACCTCACCCTAACCCCTAACCCGAACCCTTACCCTAACCCGAAACCTAACCCTAACCTGAACCCTAACCCTAAACCTAACCCGAACCCGAACCCGAACCCTAACCCGAACCCTAACCCTAACCCTAATCCGAACCCTAACTCTAACCCGAACCCTAACCCGAACCCTAACCCGAACCCTAACTCTAACCCTAACCCTAACCCTAACCCGAAACCTAACCCTAACCCTAACCCTAAACCTAACCCTAACCCTAACACAAACCCTAAACCGAACCCTAACACGAACCCTAACCCGAACCCTAACTCTAACCCTAACCCTAACCCTAACCCGAACCCTAACCCTAACCCCTAACCCTAACCCAAACATTAACCCTAACTAAAAACCCTAACCCTAACCCTAACCCCTAATACTAACCCTAACCCTAACCCTAATCCGAACCCTAACCCT
>JAVLSZ010000015.1:1280000-1290000 GCA_032313775.1 Urocyon cinereoargenteus | reverse complement strand
GAACCCGAACCCTAACCCTAACCCTAACCCTAACCCTAACCCGAACCCTAACTCTAACCCTAAACCTAACCCTAACCCGAACCCTAACCCTAACCCTAACCCGAACCCTACACCTAACCCGAACCGTAACCCTAACCTTAACCCTAACCCGAACCCTAACCCGAACCCTAACCCGAACCCTAACCCTAACCCTAACACGAACCCTAACCCGAACCCTAACCCTGACCCTAACTCTAACCCTAACCCTAACCCTAACCCGAACCCTACACCTAACCCGAACCGTAACCCTAACCTTAACCCTAACCCGAACCCTAACCCGAACCCTAACCCGAACCCTAACCCTAACCCTAACACGAACCCTAACCCGAACCCTAACCCTAACCCTAACCCTAACCGAACCCTAACCCTAACACTAACCCGAACCCTAACCCGAAACCTAACCCTTACCCTAACCATAACCCTAACCCTAACCCTAAACCTAACCCGAACCCAAACCCTAACCCTAACCCTAACCCGAACCCTAACCCGAACCGTAAACCTAACCCTAACCCGAACCCTAACCCTAACCCTAACCCGAACCCTAACCCTAACCCTAACCCTAACCCTAACCCTAACCCGAACTCGAACCCTAACCCGAACCCTAACCCTAAACCTAATCCGAACCCTAACCCTAACCCTAACCCTAACCCTAACCCTAACCCGAACCCGAAACCTAACCCTAACCCGAACCCTAACCCTAACCCTAACCCTAACCCGAACCCAAACCCTAACCCTAACCCTAACCCGAACCCTAACCCGAACACTAACCCTAACCCTAACCCGAACCCTAACCCTAACACTAACCCTAACCCTAACCCGAACCGTAACCCTAACCCTAACCCTAACCCTAACCCGAACACGAACGCTAACCCGAACCCCTAACACGAACCCTAACCCTAACCCGAACCCTAACCCTAACCCGAACCCTAACCCTAACCCTAACCCTAACCCGAATTCGAACCCTAACCCGAACCCTAACCCTAAACCTAATCCGAACCCTAACCCTAACCCTAGCCCTAACCCTAACCCGAACCCGAAACCTAACCCTAACACGAACCCTAACCCTAACCCTAACCCTAACCCGAACCCAAACCCTAACCCTAACCCTAACCCGAACCCTAACCCGAACCCTAACCATAACCATAACCCGAACCCTAAACCTAACCCGAACCCTAACCCGAACCCTAACCCTAACCCTAACCCGAACCCAAACCTTAAACCTAACCCTAACCCAAACCCGAACCCTAACCCTAACCCGAACCCGAACCCTAACCCTAACCCTAACCCTAAACCTAAACCGAAACCGAACCCTAACCCGAACCCTAACCCGAACTCTAACCCGACCCTTACCCTAACCCCTAACCCTAACCCAAACCCGAACACGAACCCTAACCCGAACCCTAACCCTAACCCTAAACCGAACCCTAAACCTAACCATTACCCTAAACCTAACCCTAACCCTAACCCGAACCCTAACCCTAAACCGAACCCGAAACCTAACCAGAACTCTAACCCTAACCCTAACCCTAACCCTAACCCGAGCCCTAACCCTAACCATAACCCGAACCCTAACCCCTAACCCGAACCGGAACCCGTACCCTAACCCGAACCCGAACCCTAACCCTACCCCGAACCCGAACCCAAACCATAACCCTCACCCTAACCCGAACCCTAACCCTAACCCTAATCCTAAACCTAACCCGAACCCTAACCCTAATCCAAACCCTAACCCTAACCCTAACCCCAACACTAAACCTAACCCGAACCCTAACCCGAACCCTAACCCGAACCCTAACCCTAACCCTAATCCGAACCCTAACCCTAACCCTAACACGAACCCTAACCCTAACCTGAACCCGAACCCTAACCCTAACCCTAACCCGAACCCTAACCCGAACCTTAACCCGAACCCTAACCTGAACCCTAACCCGAAACCTAACACGAAACCTAACCCTAACCCTAACCCGAACCCTAACCCTAACACTAACCCGAACCCTAACCCGAACCCTAAACCTAACCCTAACAATAACCCTAACCCGAACCCTAACCCTAACCCTAACCTGAACCCTAACCCTAACCCTAAACCGAACCCGAACCCTAACCCGAACCCTAACCCTAACCCTAATCCGAACCCTAACACTAACCCTAACCTTAACCCTAAACCGAACCGGAACCCTAACCCTAAACCTAACCCGAACCCTAACCCTAACCCTAACCCTAACCCGAACCTTAAACCTAAACCGAACCCTAACCCTAACCCTAACCCTAACCCCAACCCTAACCCTAACCCTAACCTGACCCTAATCCGAACCCTAACCCTAACCCTAATCCTAACCCTAACCCTAACATTAAACCCCTAACCCTACCCCGAACTCTAACCCTAACCCTAACCCGAACCCGAACACTAACCCCTAACCCTAACCCGAACCCGACCCTAAACCTAACCCGAACCCTAACCCTAACACTAACCCTAACCCGAACCCGAACCCTAACCCTAACCCTAACCCGAACCCTAACCCTAACCCTAACCCGAACCCGACCCTAACCCGAACCCTAACCCTAACCCTAACGCGAAACCTAACCCTAACACGAACCCTAACCCTAACCCGAAACCGAACCCTAACCCTAACCTTAACCCGAACCCGAACCCTAACCCTAACACGAACCCGAACCCTAACCCTAACCCTAACCCTAAACCTAACCCGAAACCGAACCCTAACCCTAACCCTAACCATAACCCCAACCCTAACCCTAATTCTAACCCTAACCCTAACACGAACCCTAACCCTAATCCTAAACCTAACGCGAACCCTAACCCGAACCCTACCCCTAAACCTAATCCGAACCCTAACCCTAACCCTAAC
The DNA here is from genome assembly GCA_032313775.1 of Urocyon cinereoargenteus. NCBI lineage: Eukaryota > Metazoa > Chordata > Mammalia > Carnivora > Canidae > Urocyon > Urocyon cinereoargenteus. The sequence goes on along the minus strand of JAVLSZ010000015.1, from coordinate 1,287,097 downwards.
CCTAACCCTAACCCTAACTCGAACCTGAACCGTAACCCTAACCCTAACCCGAACCCGAAACCTAACCCTAACCCGAACCCTAACCCTAACCCGAACCCTAAACCTAACCTGAAGCCTAACCCTAACCCGAACCCTAAACCTAACCCTAACCCGAACCCTAACCCTAACCCTAACCCGAACCCTAACCCTAAACCTAACCCGAAACCTAACCCTAACCCTAACACGAACCCTAACCCTAACCCGAAACCTAAACCTAACACGAAACCGAACCCGAACCCTAACCCTAACCGGAACCCTAACCCTAACCCTAACCCTAACCCGAACCCTAACTCAAACCCGAACCCTAACCCGAAACCGAACCCTAACCCTAACCCGAACCCGAACCCTAACCCTAACCCCAACCCTAACCCTAACCCTAACCCGAACCCTAAACCTAACCCTAACCCGAACCCTAACCCTAACCCGAACCCTAACCCTAAAACTAACCCGAATCCTAACCCTAACCCTAACACGAACCCTAACCCTAACCCTAACCCTAATCCTAACCCGAACCCAAACCCTAACCCTAACCCGAACCCGAACCCTAACCCTAACCCGAACCCGAAACCTAACCCTAACCCCAACCCTAACCCTAACCCTAACCCGAACCCTAAACCTAACCCTAACCCGAACCCTAACCCTAACCCGAACCCTAACCCTAACCCTAACCCGAATCCTAACCCTAACCCTAACACGAACCCTAACCCTAACCCGAAACCGAACCCTAACCCTAACCTTAACCCGAACCCGAACCCTAACCCTAACACGAACCCGAACCCTAACCCTAACCCTAACCCTAAACCTAACCCGAAACCGAACCCTAACCCTAACCCTAACCATAACCCCAACCCTAACCCTAATTCTAACCCTAACCCTAACACGAACCCTAACCCTAATCCTAAACCTAACCCGAACCCTAACCCGAACCCTACCCCTAAACCTAATCCGAACCCTAACCCTAACCCTAACCCTAACCCTAACTCGAACCTGAACCGTAACCCTAACCCTAACCCGAACCCTAACCCTAACCCGAACCCTAACCCTAACCCGAACCCTAAACCTAACCTGAAGACTAACCCTAACCCGAACCCTAAACCTAACCCTAACCCGAACCCTAACTCTAACCCTAACCCGAACCCTAACCCTAAACCTAACCCGAAACCTAACCCTAACCCTAACACGAACCCTAACCCTAACCCGAAACCTAAACCTAACACGAAACCGAACCCGAACCCTAACCCTAACCGGAACCCTAACCCTAAACCTAACCCTAACCCGAACCCTAACTCAAACCCGAACCCTAACCCGAAACCGAACCCTAAACCTAACCTGAAGACTAACCCTAACCCGAACCCTAAACCTAACCCTAACCCGAACCCTAACTCTAACCCTAACCCGAACCCGAACCCTAACCCTAAACCCAACCCTAACCCTAACCCTAACCCGAACCCTAAACCTAACCTAACCCTAACCCTAACCCGAACCCGAACCCTAACCCTAACCCGAACCCTCACCCTAACCCTAACCCTAATCCTAACCCCAACACTAACCCTAACCCTAACCCTAACCTTAACCCGAACCCTAACCCTAACCCTAACCCTAACCCTAACACGAACCCGAACCCTCACCCTAACAAATAACCCGAACCCTAACCCTAACCCGAAACCTAACCCTAACCTGAACCCTAACCCTAACCCTAACCCGAACCCTAAACCGAACCCTAACCCAAACCCTAATCCGAACCCTAACTCTAACCCGAACCCTAACCCGAACCCTAACCGGAACCCTAACTCTAACCCTAACCCTAACCCGAATCCTAACCCTAACCCTAACCCGAACCCGAACCCTAACCCGAACCCTAACCCAAACCCTAATCCGAACCCTAACTCTAACCCGAACCCTAACCCGAACCCTAACCGGAACCCTAACTCTAACCCTAACCCTAACCCTAACCCGAATCCTAACCCTAACCCTAACCCTAAACCTAACCCTAACCCTAACACGAACCCTAACCCGAACCCATACCCGAACCCTACCCCGAAACCTAACTCTAACCCTAACCCTAACCCTAACCCGAACCCTAAACCTAACCCCTAACCCTAACCCTAACCCTAACCCTAACACGAACCCTAACCCTAAGCCTACCCCTAACACTAACCCTAAACCTAACCCTAAACCGAACCCTAACCCTAACCCTAACCCTAAATCTAACCCGAACCCGAACCCTAACCCGAACCCTACCCCTAACCCTAATCCGAACCCTAACCATAACCCTAACCCTAACCCGAACCTGAACCCTAACACTAACCCTAACCCTAACCCGAACCTGAACCCTAACACTAACCCTAACCCAAACCCGAACACTAACCCTAACCCGAACCCTAACCCTAACCCGAACCCTAAACCTAACCCGAAGCCTAACCCTAACCCGAACCCGAACCCTAACCCTAACCCTAACACGAAACCTAACCGTAACACTAACCCGAACCCTAACCCTAAAGCTAACCCGAAACCTAACCCTAACCCTAACCAGAACCCTAACCCTATCCCGAACCCTAGACCTAACCCGAACCCGAACCCGAACCCTAACCCTAACCCGAACCCTAACCCTAAACCTAACCCTAAACCGAACCCTAACTCAAACCCGAACCCTAATCCGAACCCTAACCCGAACCCTAACCAGAACCCTAACTTTAACCCTAACCCTAAACCTAACCCGAACCCTAACCCGAACCCTAACCCGAACCCTAACCCCGAACCCGAACCCTAACCCTAACCCTAACCCTAAACCGAACCCTAACCCGAAACCTGCCTGAACCCCAACCCTAACCCTAGCCCGAACTCGAAACCTACCCCTAACCCGAACCCTAACCCTAACCCGAAACCTAACCCTAACCCTAACCCTAACCCGACCCCGAACCCTAACCCTAACCAGACCCCTAACCCGAACCCTAACACGAACCCTAACCCTAACCCTAACCCTAACTCTAACGCGAACCCTAACCCTAACCCTAACCCGAACCCTAACCATAACCCGAACCCTAACACTAACCCTAACCCTAACCCGAACCCTAAACCTAACCCTAAACCGAACCCTAACCCTAACCCTAAACCGAACCCGAACCCTAACCTGAACCCTAACCCTAACCCTAATCCGAACCCTAACCCTAATCCTAACCCTAACGCTAACCCGAACACGAACCATAACGCTAAACCTAACCCGAAACCTAACCCCAACCCTAACCCTAACACGAACCCTAACCCTAACCCTAACCCTTACCCGAACCTTAACCCGAACCCTAACCCTAACCCTAACCCGAACTCTAACCCTAACCCTAACCCTAACCCGAACACTAACCCTAAAGCGAACCCTAACACTAACCCTAACCCTAACCCAAACACTAAACCTAACCCTAACTTAACCCAAATCGAACCCTAACCCTAACCCTAAATCTAACTCTAACACTAACCCCTAACACTACCCCGAACCCTAACCCTAACCCTAACCCGAACCCGAACCCTAACCCCTAACCCTAACCCGAACCCGAACCCTAAACCTAACCCTAACCCTAACCCTAACCCTAACCCGAACCCGAACCCAAACCCTAACTCTAACCCTAACCTTAACCCTAACCCGAACCCTAACCCGAACCCTAAACCGAACCCTAACTCTAACCCTAACCCTAACCCTAACCCGAACCCTAACCCTAACCCCTAAACCTAACCCTAACCCTAACCCTAACCCGAACCCTAACCCTAACCCCTAACACTAACCTTAACCCTAACCCTAAACCGAACCCTAACCCTAACCCTATCCCTAACCCTAAACCTAACCCGAACCCGAACCCTAACCCGAACCCTACCCCTAACCCTAAACCTAACCCGAACCTGAACCCTAACCCTAACCCTAACCAAACCCGAACCTGACCCCTAACCCTAACCCTAACCCAAACCCGAACCCTAACCATAACCCGAACCCTAACCCTAACCCGAACCCTAAACCTAACCCGAAGCCTAACCCTAACCCGAACCCGAACTCTAACCCTAAACCTAACCCGAAACCTAACCGTAACCCTAACCCGAAACCTAAAACTAAAGCTAACCCGAAACCTAACCCTAACCCTAACACGAACCCTAACCCTATCCCGAAAACTAAACCTAACCCGAACCCGAACCCGAACCCTAACCCTAACCCGAAACCTAACCCTAACCCTAACCCTAACCCGAAACCTAACTCAAACCCGAACCCTAACCCGAACCCGAACCCTAACCCTAACCCGAACCCGAACCCTAACCCTAACCCCAACTCTAACCCTAACCCTAACCCGAACCCTAACCCTAACCCGAACACTAACCCTAACCCTAACCAGAATCCTAACCCTAACCCGAACCCGAACACGAACCCTAACCCTAACCCTAACCCGAACCCTAACGCTAACCCTAACCCTAACCCTAACCCCTAACCCTAACCTGAACCCTAACCCTAAACCGAACCCTAAACCTAACCCTAACACGAACCCTAACCCTAACTCGAACCCTAACCCGAACCCTAACCCTAACCCTAACCCGAACCCGAACCCTAACCCGAATTCTAACCCGACCCTAACCCTAACCCCTAACCCAAACACTAACCCGAACCCAAACCCTAACCCGAACCCTAACCCTAACCCTAAACCGAACCCTAAACCTAACCATAACCCTAAAACTAACCCTAACCCGAACCCTAACACTAACCCTAACCCAATCGCTAACCCTAACCCTAACCCTAACCCGAACCCTAACCTTAACCCTAAACAAAACCCTAACCCTAACCCTAACCATATCCCTAACCCGAACCCTAACCCTAACCGGAACCCTAAACCTAACCTAACCCTAACCCTAACCCGAACCCGAACCCTAACCCTAAACCTAACCCTAACCCTAACCCTAAACCTAACCCGAACCCGAACCCTAACCCGAACCCTAACCCGAACCCTAACCCGAACCCTAACCCGAACCATAACCCGAACCCTAAACCGAACCCTAACCCGAACCCTAACCATAACCCTAACCCGGACCCTAACCGGAACACTAACCCTAACCCTAACCCGAACCCTAACCCTAAACCGAACCCGAAACCTAACCAGAACTCTAACCCTAACCCTAACCCTAACCCTAACCCGAACCCGAGCCCTAACCCTAACCATAACCCGAACCCTAACCCCTAACCCGAACCGGAACCCGTACCCTAACCCGAACCCGAACCCTAACCCTACCCCGAACCCGAACCCAAACCATAACCCTCACCCTAACCCGAACCCTAACCCTAACCCTAATCCTAAACCTAACCCGAACCCTAACCCTAATCCAAACCCTAACCCTAACCCTAACCCCAACACTAAACCTAACCCGAACCCTAACCCGAACCCTAACCCGAACCCTAACCCTAACCCTAACCCGAACCCTAACCCTAACCCTAACACGAACCCTAACCCTAACCTGAACCCGAACCCTAACCCTAACCCTAACCCGAACCCTAACCCGAACCTTAACCCGAACCCTAACCTGAACCCTAACCCGAAACCTAACACGAAACCTAACCCTAACCCTAACACGAACCCTAACCCTAACACTAACCCGAACCCTAACCCGAACCCTAAACCTAACCCTAACAATAACCCTAACCCGAACCCTAACCCTAACCCTAACCTGAACCCTAACCCTAACCCTAAACCGAACCCGAACCCTAACCCGAACCCTAACCCTAACCCTAATCCGAACCCTAACACTAACCCTAACCTTAACCCTAAACCGAACCGGAACCCTAACCCTAAACCTAACCCGAACCCTAACCCTAACCCTAACCCTAACCCGAACCTTAAACCTAAACCGAACCCTAACCCTAACCCTAACCCTAACCCCAACCCTAACCCTAACCCTAACCTGACCCTAATCCGAACCCTAACCCTAACCCTAATCCTAACCCTAACCCTAACATTAAACCCCTAACCCTACCCCGAACTCTAACCCTAACCCTAACCCGAACCCGAACACTAACCCCTAACCCTAACCCGAACCCGACCCTAAACCTAACCCGAACCCTAACCCTAACACTAACCCTAACCCGAACCCGAACCCTAACCCTAACCCTAACCCGAACCCTAACCCTAACCCTAACCCGAACCCGACCCTAACCCGAACCCTAACCCTAACCCTAACGCGAAACCTAACCCTAACACGAACCCTAACCCTAACCCGAAACCGAACCCTAACCCTAACCTTAACCCGAACCCGAACCCTAACCCTAACACGAACCCGAACCCTAACCCTAACCCTAACCCTAAACCTAACCCGAAACCGAACCCTAACCCTAACCCTAACCATAACCCCAACCCTAACCCTAATTCTAACCCTAACCCTAACACGAACCCTAACCCTAATCCTAAACCTAACGCGAACCCTAACCCGAACCCTACCCCTAAACCTAATCCGAACCCTAACCCTAACCCTAACCCTAACCCTAACTCGAACCTGAACCGTAACCCTAACCCTAACCCGAACCCGAACCCTAACCCTAACCCGAACCCTAACACTAACCCGAACCCTAAACCTAACCTGAAGCCTAACCCTAACCCGAACCCTAAACCTAACCCTAACCCGAACCCTAACCCTAACCCTAACCCGAACCCTAACCCTAAACCTAACCCGAAACCTAACCCTAACACTAACACGAACCCTAACCCTAACCCGAAACCTAAACCTAACACGAAACCGAACCCGAACCCTAACCCTAACCGGAACCCTAACCCTAACCCTAACCCTAACCCGAACCCTAACTCAAACCCGAACCCTAACCCGAAACCGAACCCTAACCCTAACCCGAACCCGAACCCTAACCCTAACCCCAACCCTAACCCTAACCCTAACCCGAACCCTAAACCTAACCCTAACCCGAACCCTAACCCTAACCCGAACCCTAACCCTAAAACTAACCCGAATCCTAACCCTAACCCTAACACGAACCCTAACCCTAACCCTAACCCTAATCCTAACCCGAACCCAAACCCTAACCCTAACCC
>JAVLSZ010000015.1:1267500-1277500 GCA_032313775.1 Urocyon cinereoargenteus | reverse complement strand
AACCCGAACCCTAACCCTAACCCGAACCCTAACCCTAACCTAACCCTAACCCGAACCCGAACCCGAACCCTAACCCTAACCTAACCCTAACCCTAACCCGAACCCGAACCCGAACCCTAACCCTAAACCTAACCCTAACCCAAACCCTAACCGTAACCCGAACCCTAGCCTAACCTTAACACGAACCCTAACCCGAACCCTAATCCGAACCCTAACCCGAACCCTAACTCTAACCCTAACCCTAAACCTAACCCGAACCCTAACCCTAAACCTAACCCTAACCCTAACCCGAACCCTAACCCTAACCCTAACCAGAACCCTAACCCTAAACCTAACCCGAACCCGAACCCTAACCCCTTAACCGAATCCTAACCCTAACCCTAACCCTAACTCAAACCCTAACCCGAACCCTAACCCTAACCCTAACACTAACCCGAACCCTAACCCGAACTCTAACCCGACACTTACCCTAACCCCTAACCCTAACCCTAACCCGAACCCGAACCCTAACCCGAACCCTAACCCTAACCCTAAACCGAACCCTAAACCTAACCATAACCCTAATCCTAACCCTAACCCGACCCGTAACACTAACCCTAACCGATCTCTAACCCTAACCCTAACCCTAACCCGAACCCTAACCTTAACCCTAAACAAAATCCTAACCCTAACCCTAACCATAACCCTAACCCGAACCCTAACCCTAACCCGAACCCTAACCCTAACCTAACCCTAACACTAACCCGAATCAGAACCCGAACCCTAACCCTAACCCTAACCCTAACCCTAACCCGAAGCCTAAACCTAACCCGAATCCTAACCCTAACCCTAACCCGAACCCTAACACTAACCCTAACCCTAACCCTAACCCTAACCCGAACCCTAACTCTAACCCTAAACCTAACCCTAACCCGAACCCTAACCGTAACCCGAACCCTAACCCGAACCCTAACCCGAACCCTAACACTAACCCTAACCCTAACCCTAACCCGAACCCTACACCTAAACCGAACCGTAACCCTAACCCTAACCCTAACCCGAACCCTAACCCGAACCCTAACCCGAACCCTAACCCTAACCCTAACCCTAACCCGAACCCTAACCCTAACACTAACCCGAACCCTAACCCGAACCCTAACGCTTACCCTAACCATAACCCTAACCCTAACCCTAAACCTAACCCTAAACCGAACCCTAACCCTAACACTAAACCGAACACGAACCCTAACCCGAACCCTAACCCTAACCCTAATCCGAACCCTAAACCTAACCCTAACCCTAACGCTAACCCGAACCCGAACCATAACCCTAAACCTAACCCGAACCCTAACCCTAACCCTAACCCTAACACGAACCGTAACCCTAACCCTAACCCTAAACCGAAACTTAACCAGAACCCTAACCATAACCCTAACCCGAACTCTAACCCTAACCCTAACCCTAACCCGAACACTAACCCTAAACCGAACCCTAACCCTAACCCTAACCCTAACCCTAAACCGAACCCTAACCCTAACCCTAACCTAACCCTAATCCGAACCCTAACCCTAACCCTAACTCTAACTCTAACACTAACCCCTAACACTACCCGAACCCTAACCCTAACCCTAACCCTAACCCGAACCCTAACCCGAAACATACCTGAACCCCAACCCTAACCCTAACCCGAACCCTAACCCTAACACTAACCCTAACCCCAACCCGAACCCTAACCCTAACCAGACCCCTAACCCGAACCCTAACACGAAAACTAACCCTAACCCTAACCCTAACTCTAACCCGAACCCTAACCCTAACCCTAACCCGCACCCTAACCATAACCCGAAACCTAACCCTAACCCTAACACTAATCCGAAACCTAAACCTAACCCGAACCCTAACCCTAAACCTAACCCGAACCCTAAACCTAACCCTAACCCGAACCCTAACCGTAACCCGAACCCTAACCCTAACCCTAACCCTAACCCTAACCCTAACCCGAACCCTAACCCTAACCCGAATACTAACCCGAACCCTAACCCTAACCCTAACCTGAACACTAACCCCTAACCCTAACCCGAACCCGAACCCTAACGCTAACCCTAACCCTAACCCGAACCCTAACTCTAACCCTAAACCTAACCCTAACCCGAACCCTAACCCTAACACGAACTCTAACCCGAACCCTAACCCGAACCCTAACCCTAACCCGAACCCTAACCCTAACCCTAATCCGAACCCTAACCCTAACCCTAACCCTAACCCTAACCCGAACACTAATCCTAACCCTAACCCGAACCCTAACCCTAACCCTAACCGTAACCCTAACCCGAACCCTAACCCTAACCCTAACCCGAACACTAACCCTAAACCAAACCCTAACCCTAACCCTAACCCTAACCCGAACCCTAACCCTAACCCTAACACTTACCCGAACCTTAACCCGAATCCTAATCCTAACCGTAACCCGAACACTAACCCTAAACCAAACCCTAACCCTAACCCTAACCCTAACCCGAACCCTAACCCTCACCCTAACCTAACCCAAATCGAACCCTAAAACTAACCCTAACTCTAACTCTAACACTAACCCCTAACCCTACCCCGAACCCTAACCCTAACCCTAACCCGAACCCGAACCCTAACCCCTAACCCTAACCCGAACCCGAACCCTAAACCTAACCGTAACCCTAACTCTAATCCTAACCCGAACCCGAACCCTAACCCTATCCAGAACCCTAACCCTAACCCTAACCCGATCCCGAACCCTACCCAAACCCTGACCCTAACCCTAACGCGAACCCTAACCGTAACACGAACCCTAACCCTAACCCGAACCCGAACCTTAACCCTAACCCGAACCCGAACCCTAACCCTAACCCGAACCCGAACCCTAACCCTAACCCTAACCCTAAACCTAAACCGAACCCGAAACCTAACCCTAACCCGAAACCTAACCCTAACCCTAACCCTAACTCTAACACCAACCCTAAACCTACTCCTAACCCTAACCTTAACCCGAACCCTAACCCTAACCCTAACCCTAACCCGAACACGAACCCTCACCCTAACCCCTAAACCGAACCCTAACCCTAACCGAAACCTAACCCTAACCTGAACCCTAACCCTAAACCTAACCCTAACCCGAACCCGAACCCTAACCCGAAACCTAACCCTAACCCTAACACGAACCCTAACCCTAACCCTAACCCGAACCCTAACCCGAACCCTAACCCTAACCCTAACCCCTAACCCTAACCCGAACCCTAACCCTAACCCGAAACCTAACCCTAACCCGAACCCTAACCATAAACCTAACCCTAACCCTAACTCGAACCCTAAACAGAACCCTAACCCGAACCCTAACCCTAACCCGAACCCTAACCCGAACTCTAACCCGACCCTAACACTAACCCCTAACCCTAACCCTAACCCGAACCCGAACCCTAACCCGAACCCTAACCCTAACCCTAACCGAAACCTAACCCTAACCATAACCCTAAACCTAACCCTAACCCGAACCCTAAACTTAACCCTAAACAAAACCCTAACCCTAACCCTAACCATAACCCTAACCCGAACACTAACCCTAACCCGAACCCTAAACCTAACCTAACCCTAACCCTAACCCGAACCCGAACCCTAACCCTAACTCGAAACCTCACCCTAACCCTAACCCTAACCCTAACCCCAACACTAACCCTAACCCTAACCCTAACCTTAACCCGAACCCTAACCCTAACCCTAACCCTAACACGAACCCGAACCCTCACCCTAACCCCTAACCCGAACCCTAACCCTAACCCGAAACCTAACCCTAACCTGAACCCTAACCCTAACCCTAACCCGAACACGAACCCTAACCCTAAACCGAACCCGAACCCTAACCCTAACCCGAAACCTAACCCGAACCCAACCCTAAACCGAACCCTAACCCTAACCCTAACCCTAACCCGAACCCTAAACCTAAACCGAACCCGAACCCTAACCATAACCCGAAACCAAACCCGAACCCAACCCTAACGCGAACCCTAACCCTAACCCGAACCCTAACCCTAAACCGAACCCTAACCCGAAACCTAAACCTAACCAGAATCCTAACACTAAAACTAACCCGAATCCTAACCCGAACCCTAACCCTAACCCTAACCCTAACCCTAACCTGAACTCTAACCCTAACCCGACCCCGAACCCGAACTCTAACCCTAACACTAAACCTAACCCTAATCAGAAACCTAACACGAACCCTAACCCGAACCCTAACCCGAACCCTAACCCGAACCCTAACCCTAATCCTAACCCGAACCCTAACCCTAACCGTAACCCTAACCCTAAACTTAACTCGAAACCTAACCCTAACCCTAACCCTAACCCTAACCCGAATCCTAACCTAACACTAACCCGAACCCTAACCCTAAACCGAACCCGAAACCTAACCATAACTCTAACCCTAACCCTAACCCTAACCCTAACCCGAACCCGAGACCTAACCCTAACCATAACCCGAACCCTAACCCCTAACCCGAACCCGAACCCGTACCCTAACCCGAACCCGAACCCTAACCCTACCCCGAACCCGAACCCAAACCATAACCCTCACCCTAACCCGAACCCTAACCCTAACACTAATCCTAACCCTAACCCGAACCCTAACCCTAACCCTAACCCTAACCTTAACCCCAACACTAATCCTAACCCGAACCCTAACCCGAACCCTAACCCGAACCCTAACCCTAACCCTAACCCGAACCCTAACCCTAACCCTAACCCGAACCCTAACCCTAACCCGAACCCTAACCCTAACCGGAACCCGAACCCTAACCCTAACCCTAACCCTAACCCAAACCCTAACCCGAACCCTAACCCAAACGCTAACCCGAACCCTAACCCGAACCCTAACACGAAACCTACCCCTAACCCTAACCCGAACCCTAACCCTAACACTAAACCGAACCCTAACCCGAACCCTAACCCTAACCCTAACCATAACCCTAACCCGAACCCTAACCCTAACCCTAACACGAACCCTAACCCTAACCCTAAACCGAACCCGAACCCTAACCCGAACCTTAACCCTAACCCTAATCCGAACCCTAACACTAACCCTAACTTTAACCCTAACCCGAACCGGAACCCTAACCCTAAACCTAACCCGAACCCTAACCCTAAACCTAACCTTAACCCGAACCCTAACCCTAACCCTAACCCGAACCTTAACCCTAAACCGAACCCTAACCCTAACCCTAACCCTTACCCCAACACTAACCCTAACCCTAACCTGACCCTAATCCGAACCCTAACCCTAACCCTAATCCTAACCCTAACCCTAACATTAAACCCCTAACCCTACCCCGAACACTAACCCTACCCCCTAACCGGAACCCGAACACTAACCCCTAACCCTAACCCGAACCCGACCCTAAACCTAACCCGAACCCTAAACCTAACCCTAACCCGAACCCGAACCCTAACCCTAACCCTAACACGAACACTAACCCTAACCCGAACCCGAACCCTAACCCGAACCCTAAGCCTAACCCTAACAGGCACCCTAACCCTAACACGAATCCTAAACCTAACCCGAACCCGAACCCTAACCCTAACCCTAACCCGAACCCGAACCCTAACCCTAACAAGAACCTGAACCCTAACCCTAACCCTAAACCTAAACCTAACCCGAACCCGAAACCTAACCCTAACTCGAACCCTAACCCTAACCCTAACCCTAACCATAAACCCAACCCTAATCCTAATCCGAACCCTAACCCTAAACCGAACCCTAACCCTAACCCTAATCCTAACCCTAACCCGAACCCTAACACGAACCCTACACCTAAACCTAATCCGAACCCTAACCCTAACCCTAACCCTAACCTGAACCCTAACACTAACCCTAACCCGAACCCGAACCCGAACCCTAACCCTAACCCGAACCCTAACCCTAACCCGAACCCTAAACCTAACCCGAAGCCTAACCCTAACCCGAACCCGAACCCTAAACCTAACCCTAACGCGAACACTAACCCTAACCCTACCCCGAAGCCTAACCCTAAACCTAACGCGAAACCTAACCCTAACCCTAACCCGAACCCGAACCCTAACTCAAACCCGAACCCTAACCCGAAACCGAACCCTAACCCTAACCCGAACCCGAACCCTAACCCTAACCCCAACCCTAACCCTAACCCTAAACCGAACCCTAACACTAACCCGAACCCTAAACCTAACCCGAACCCGAACCCTAACCCGAAACCTAAGCCTAACCCTAACGCGCACCCTAACCCTAACACGAATCCTAACCCTAACCCAAACCCGAACCCTAACCCTAACCCTAACCCGAACCCGAACCCTAACCCTAAAACGAACCTGAACCCTAACCCTAACCCTAAACCTAAACCTAACCCGAACCCGAACCCTAACCCTAACTCAAACCCTAACCCTAACCCTAACCCTAACCATAACCCCAACCCTAATCCTAATCCGAACCCTAACCCTAAACCGAACCCTAACCCTAACCCTAATCCTAACCCTAACCCGAACCCTAACCTGAACCCTACACCTAAACCTAATCCGAACCCTAACCCTAACCCTAACCCTAACCTGAACCCTAATCCTAACCCTAACCCGAACCCGAACCCTAACCCTAACCCGAACCCTAACCCTAACCCGAACCCTAAACCTAACCCGAAGCCTAACCCTAACCCGAACCCGAACCCTAAACCTAACCCTAACGCGAACCCTAACCCTAACCCTAACCCGAACCCTTACCCTAAACCTAACCCGAAACCTAACCCTAACCCTAACCCTAACCCGAACCCTAACCCTAACCCTAACCCGAACCCGAACCCTAACTCAAACCCGAACCCTAACCCGAAACCGAACCCTAACCCTAACCCGAACCCGAACCCGAACCCTAACCCTAACCCCAACCCTAACCCTAACCCTAACCCGAACCCTAAACCTAACCCTAACCCGAACCCTAACCCTAACCCGAACCCTAACCCTAACCCTAACCCGAACACTAACCCTAACCCTAAACCGAACCCTAACCCTAACCCTAACCCTAATCCTAACCCTAACCCAAACCCTAACCCTAACCCTAAACCGAACCCTAACCCTAACCCTAACCCGAACCCTAACCCTAACCCGAACCCGAACCCTAACCCTAACTCGACCCTAACCCTAACCCTAAACCTAACCCGAACCCTAAACCTAACCCTAACCCGACACCTAACACGAACCCTAACACGAACCCTAACCCTAACCCTAACCCTAAACCTAACACGAACCCTAACCCTAACCCTAACCCGAACCTAACCCCAACCCGAACCCTAACCCTAACCCTAACCCTAACCCGAACCCTAACCCTAAACCGAAACCCGAACCCTAACCCTAACCCGAAACCTAACCCGAAACCAAACCTAACCCGAACCCTAACCCTAAACCGAACCCGAACCCTAACCCTAACCCGAAACCTAACCCGAACCCAACCCTAACCCGAACCCTAACCCTAACCCGAACCCTAACCCTAACCCTAACCCTAACCCGAAACCTAAACCTAACCCGAATCCTAACACTAAAACTAACCCGAATCCTAACCCGAACCCGAACCCTAACCCTAACCCTAACCCTAACCCTAACCCGAACCCTAACTCTAACCCTAAACCTAACCCTAACCCGAACCCTAACCCTAACCCTAACCCGAACCCTACACCTAACCCGAACCGTAACCCTAACCTTAACCCTAACCCGAACCCTAACCCGAACCCTAACCCGAACCCTAACCCTAACCCTAACACGAACCCTAACCCGAACCCTAACCCTGACCCTAACTCTAACCCTAACCCTAACCCTAACCCGAACCCTACACCTAACCCGAACCGTAACCCTAACCTTAACCCTAACCCGAACCCTAACCCGAACCCTAACCCGAACCCTAACCCTAACCCTAACACGAACCCTAACCCGAACCCTAACCCTAACCCTAACCCTAACCGAACCCTAACCCTAACACTAACCCGAACCCTAACCCGAAACCTAACCCTTACCCTAACCATAACCCTAACCCTAACCCTAAACCTAACCCGAACCCAAACCCTAACCCTAACCCTAACCCGAACCCTAACCCGAACCGTAAACCTAACCCTAACCCGAACCCTAACCCTAACCCTAACCCGAACCCTAACCCTAACCCTAACCCTAACCCTAACCCTAACCCGAACTCGAACCCTAACCCGAACCCTAACCCTAAACCTAATCCGAACCCTAACCCTAACCCTAACCCTAACCCTAACCCTAACCCGAACCCGAAACCTAACCCTAACCCGAACCCTAACCCTAACCCTAACCCTAACCCGAACCCAAACCCTAACCCTAACCCTAACCCGAACCCTAACCCGAACACTAACCCTAACCCTAACCCGAACCCTAACCCTAACACTAACCCTAACCCTAACCCGAACCGTAACCCTAACCCTAACCCTAACCCTAACCCGAACACGAACGCTAACCCGAACCCCTAACACGAACCCTAACCCTAACCCGAACCCTAACCCTAACCCGAACCCTAACCCTAACCCTAACCCTAACCCGAATTCGAACCCTAACCCGAACCCTAACCCTAAACCTAATCCGAACCCTAACCCTAACCCTAGCCCTAACCCTAACCCGAACCCGAAACCTAACCCTAACACGAACCCTAACCCTAACCCTAACCCTAACCCGAACCCAAACCCTAACCCTAACCCTAACCCGAACCCTAACCCGAACCCTAACCATAACCATAACCCGAACCCTAAACCTAACCCGAACCCTAACCCGAACCCTAACCCTAACCCTAACCCTAACCCGATCCCTAACCCGAACCCTAACCTGAACCCTAACCCAAACCCTAACGCTAACCCTAACCCTAACCCGAACCCTAACCCGCACCCTAACCCTAACCCGAACCCGATCCCTAACCCTAACCCTAAGCCTAAACCTAACCCTAACCCGAACCCGAAACCTAACCCTAACCCGATCCCTAACCCTAACCCGATCCCTAACCCGCACCCTAAACCGAACCCAAAACCTAACCCTAACCCTAACCCTAACCCTAACCCTAACCCCAACCCTAACCCTAACACTAACCCTAACCCTAAACCTAACCCTAACCACGAACCCTAAAGCTAACACTGAACCTAACCCTAACCCGAACCCTAACCCTAACCCTAACCCGAACCCTAACCCGAACCCTAACCCTAACCCTAACCCGAACCCTAACCCTAACACTAACCCTAACCCTAACCCGAACCCTAACCCTAACCCTAACCCTAACACTAACCCGAACACGAACGCTAACCCGAACCCCTAACCCGAACCCTAACCCTAACCCGAACCCTAACCCTAACTCGAACCCTAACCCGAACCCTAACCCTAAACCTAATCCGAACCCTAACCCTAACCCTAGCCCTAAACCTAACCCGAACCCTAACCCGAACCCTAACACGAACCCTAACCCTAACCCTAACCCTAACCCGAACCCAAACCCTAACCCTAACCCTAACCCGAAACCTAACCCGAACCCTAACCCTAACCCTAACCAGAACCCTAACCCTAACCCGAACCCTAACCCGAACCCTAACCCTAACCCTAACCCTAACCCTAACCCGAACCCTAACCCGAACCCTAACCCGAACCCTAACCCGAACCCTAACGTTAACCCTAACCCTAACCCGAACCCTAACTCGAACCCAAACTCTCACCCGAACCCTAAACCGAACCATAACACTAACCCTAACCCTAACCCGAACCCGAACCCTAACCCTAACCCTAACCCGAACCGTAACCCTAACCCGAACCCTAACCCTAACCCTAACCCCGATCCCGAACCCTAACCCTAACCCTAACCCGAAGCCTAACCCGAACCCTAATCCGAAACCCAACCCTAACCCTAACCCGAACCCGAACCCGAACCCTAACCCTAAACTTAAACCTAACCCGCACCCTAACCCTAACCCGAACCCGATCCCTAACCCTAACC
>JAVLSZ010000015.1:1262500-1265000 GCA_032313775.1 Urocyon cinereoargenteus | reverse complement strand
AACCCGCACCCTAAACCGAACCCAAAACCTAACCCTAACCCTAACCCTAACCCTAACCCTAACCCCAACCCTAACCCTAACACTAACCCTAACCCTAAACCTAACCCTAACCACGAACCCTAAAGCTAACACTAAACCTAACCCTAACCCGAACCCTAACCCTAACCCTAACCCGAACCCTAACCCGAACCCTAACCCTAACCCTAACCCGAACCCTAACCCTAACACTAACCCTAACCCTAACCCGAACCCTAACCCTAACCCTAACCCTAACACTAACCCGAACACGAACGCTAACCCGAACCCCTAACCCGAACCCTAACCCTAACCCGAACCCTAACCCTAACTCGAACCCTAACCCGAACCCTAACCCTAAACCTAATCCGAACCCTAACCCTAACCCTAGCCCTAAACCTAACCCGAACCCTAACCCGAACCCTAACACGAACCCTAACCCTAACCCTAACCCTAACCCGAACCCAAACCCTAACCCTAACCCTAACCCGAAACCTAACCCGAACCCTAACCCTAACCCTAACCAGAACCCTAACCCTAACCCGAACCCTAACCCGAACCCTAACCCTAACCCTAACCCTAACCCTAACCCGAACCCTAACCCGAACCCTAACCCGAACCCTAACCCGAACCCTAACGTTAACCCTAACCCTAACCCGAACCCTAACTCGAACCCAAACTCTCACCCGAACCCTAAACCGAACCATAACACTAACCCTAACCCTAACCCGAACCCGAACCCTAACCCTAACCCTAACCCGAACCGTAACCCTAACCCGAACCCTAACCCTAACCCTAACCCCGATCCCGAACCCTAACCCTAACCCTAACCCGAAGCCTAACCCGAACCCTAATCCGAAACCCAACCCTAACCCTAACCCGAACCCGAACCCGAACCCTAACCCTAAACTTAAACCTAACCCGCACCCTAACCCTAACCCGAACCCGATCCCTAACCCTAACCCTAACCCTAAACCTAACCCTAACACGAACCCTAACCCTAAACCGAACCCGAAACCTAACCCTAAACCTAACCCTAACCCTAACCCCAACCCTAACCCTAACACTAACCCTAACCCTAAACCTAACCCTAACCACGAACCCTAAACCTAACACTAAACCTAACCCTAACCCGAACCCTAACCCTAACCCCAAACGTAACCCTAACCCTAACCTGAACACTAACCCCTAAACCTAACCCGAACCCGAACCCTAACCCGAACCCGAACTCTAACCCTAACCCGAACCCTAACCCGAATACTAACCCTAACCCTAACCTAAACCTAATCCGAACCCTAACCCTAACCCTAACCCTAACCTAACCCTAACCCTAACACTAACCCTAAACCTAACCCGAACCCTAACCCTAACCCTAACCCTAACCGTAAACCTAACCCGAACCCGAAACCTAACCCTAACCCCTAACCCGAACCCTAACCCTAAACCGAACCCTAACCCTAATCCGAACCCTAACCCTAACCCTAACCCTAACCTAACCCTAACCCTAACACTAACCCTAACCCTAACCCGAACCCTAACCCTAACCCTAACCCTAACCCTAACACTAACCCTAATCCGAAAACTAACCCTAACCCTAAACCTAACCCTAACCCTAACACTAACCCCTAAACCTAAACCTAACCCTAACCCCAACCCTAACCCTAAAACTAACCCTAAACCTAACCCGAACCCTAACCCTAACCCTAACCCTAACCCGAACCGTAAATCTAACCCTAACCCTAACCCGAACCTTAACCCGAAACCTAACCATAACCCTAACCCGAACTCTATTCCTAACCCTAACCCTAACCCGAACACTAACCCTAAACCGAACCCTAACCCTAACCCTAACCCTAACCCTAACCTGAACCCAAACCCTAACCCTAACCTAACCCTAATCCGAACCCTAACCATAATCCTAACTCTAACTCTAACACTAACCCCTAAACCTACCCCGAACCCTAACCCTAACCCTAACACGAACCCGAACCCTAACCCCTAACCCTAACCCGAACCCGAACCCTAAACCTAACCCTAACCCTAACCCTAACCCGAACCGAACCCTAACCCTAACCAGAACCCTAACCCTAACCCTTACCCGAACCCGAACCCTAACCCGAACCCTGACCCTAACCCTAACGCGAACCCTAACCCTAACACGAACCCTAACCCTAACCCTAAGCCGAACCCGAACCCTAACCCTAACCCTAACCCGAACCCGAACCCTAACCCTAACCAGAACCCTAACCCTAACCCTAACCCTAAACCTAACCCGAACCCGAACCCTAACCCTAACCCGTACCCTAACACTAACCCTAACCCTAACCCTAACCCTAACCCTAACCCCAACCCTAAACCTAACCCTAACCCTAACCTTAACCCGAACCCTAACCCTAACCCTAACCCTAAACCTAACCCGAACCCGAAACCTCACCCTAACCCCTAACCCGAACCCTTACCCTAACCCGAAACCTAACCCTAACCT